>PVKE010002441.1:0-82915 GCA_004027555.1 Craseonycteris thonglongyai | reverse complement strand
TCCCTAGAAAAGGGGAGCATCAAAAACTGTTCATTTAAAACAGTGTGTATTTTTTTATATCAAAGTTTAGTCATTAAAACAAACTTTATAGGAAAATTAAGTTTCAGTCTTAAACCAGGCATGAGCAAGATATAGTAGGACTTTTCATTTCTGCTCCACTAAAATAGATCATGACTCATGAATTTATAGTCATTCCTCATAGTGATGAAAGCAGTTGGAAAGTGATTATTAACACTATCACAATTTAAATTTTGAATTTTAATTCTGAAGTTCATTTAATATGCCAAGTTATGATTTGTAACTAAAACAAATAGTAATGTTTGGTGTTCCCTTGCTTCCTTGTGATATGTACAAACTTGAGGCTATAGTTATTCAAGTGTAGAACTATGGAAAAATTGCAAGGCATTTCTAGCACAAGGACAAAGATAACATTGAATAAAATGTTAGTCATCTTTATAAATTTGGATTGCTTAGAATTATACATGTACTAAAAAAAAAATCACATGACTGTGAATTTTCTTGTGCTTTCCTGCTATTTAGATGCCCAGCCTACAGAGTCTGAGAAGGAAATTTATAATCAGGTGAATGTAGTATTAAAAGATGCAGAAGGCATCTTGGAGGACTTGCAGTCTTATAGAGGAGCTGGCCATGAAATACGAGAGGTAAAGCATAAACATTTTCCAGTAAACTAAAATGTACTATTTTAATCTATTGTTTTCTGTACTTTAGGATTCTCTTGCATATTAAATATTGTATTTAAAGGAAGATCACTTGCATTATTTTGAAAGTGGTTGTAATGATTTGAGTAAAAGGAAAACAGTGTTCAACAAATCTGTAATTTATGTATATTAAAGAAAACCTTATTTCATTTTTTGGTTGCTCTCATACCTAAACTTTATAGTAGCCATAGGGGGACTATTTGTCCTTCCTTTGGAGGGGAGATGAGAACGTAATTTTCTTTAGCTGATTTGTTCGGCCAGTCTGTTTTATCCGCTCCTCCTAAGCTTCCTTGAGTAAAGCTGAAACCACACTTGTGGCCTGGCCTCCCCCAGCTCTGTCTGATGACTAGACGCCACGGAGCAAGTGTTTCGTGTGGTCTCCCTCAGCTTTGTTCTCCCAGATCTCTGAACTTACCCGGGGTTCTTTCCAGCCATCTCTTTTTCCATTTCTTTTGCTTTTCAGAAGATTTGTCTCTACTCCTTTTTTTGTTAAGATTTATTTTATTGTTTGAGAGGTGTGTGTGTGTGTGTCAGAGAGAGAGAGAGAGAGACAGACAGACAGACAGAGAGACAGAGAGAGAGAGAGAGACAGAGAGAGAGAGAAGAGGGGTAGGGTGGCAGAGCAGTCTCCAGAGCTGTACATTATGAGTTGTGACATGGCTTCATTCCACACAGGTAGATGGGGGGCTGCGCGGGGTGGGAACCAAACTGAGGGTTTCCCACATGGGAGACGAGAACCTTCACCACCATCTCGGTGGTTACCAGTTGAGCCACAGTTAAGCATGTGGGTTTGCATGGGTGAGGCTGGGATTCGATCCCGGGACCTTGTGAATGTAAGGCAAATGCTCAACCTGCTGAGCCATCAGCTTGCTGAGATATTTTGGCATCCCCTCTACTTCTTACCAAGACTAAAACTTCTCTACCTTTGTTCTCCATCTTCCTCTGAAACTTTATTTTTTCAGTCATTCCTTCTCTTAATTGCATCTTCTGTTTTTATCTCTTTTATTGACTTCTTCTCCCCATATACACATACTCAGATGTTCTGTGCTACCCAAAGAAGCGCCCTAGCCTCTTTTTCTCTTCACCACATTTCTTGAAGACATAGTCCACACTTTGTTTCAACTCCCCCACCCTTCTACTTGTTATTCTCTGTAACTAATAGTGCAAAGCCTATCAGAGTTTACAGTTCATATCTAATAGGTTCCTGTGATGGCATTTGGAGTACTAGTGAAGGCAGAATGAAGTGCAGGCAGGAAGATGACAATTCAAGAAATGTTTTGGACTAAGTGCACAGAAGTTTTGGTGATTGGCTGATGTTTAATGTAAAGTAGAAGAGAGAGTTAAATGATTCCATGTTTTCTAGTTTAGATTAGTGGGTCATATCATTAACTGAGGGAAACTATAGCTAATTCCTCTTTTACCTCTCTTTCACTAGACTGCTTATCCCCTGATCGTTTCATACATGTTCACTTCCTTGCCTTTATTTTTGTCTGGAATATGCCCGCCCTTCTTTCTTTTCCTATTCAATTCCTATCCTTACTTTAAGTTCCAATAATCTCTTACTTCTTCTTACTTGTTTTGCTTGAGCTCTTTGCACATTTTTCCTTTATTGTAACCATTCCTTTTTTTTAACCATTGATATTTGCTGTTTTCTCTCCTCCACTGTACCTTCAGCTTGAAGAGAATAAACCTGGTTTCTTAATTTTACGTTAACAGCATCTAGAGTGGTGCTTCGCAAGCAGTTAGTTGCTGGTGAAGAAATAAATAACAGAGTTTTAGACTAATCTTGTGGTCATTAGCTGAAATAAAGACCTTAAGATTATTTCAGTGAAGGAAGGCATGTAACCATTTCTATGAAATTCAGATTCTGAAAATATTTTAACATACTTTGAAAAATCAAACTTATTTGAAAGTGGAAGATTTAAATGATTAAGCAGGATCCTAATTTACTGTTGATAGATCCGTCATTCCTACAGGTCACACCAATTCACAAGGTGTTCTAAAAATCTTTCATGTTTCTCCATGTTGATTATTAGTCTATAATTTATTTTAAAATGTTCGTCAGTGTTGTATCGTTAAACTTCTTTAAAGTTTTATAATTGAATTCTTATCAACTTTTATAGTTATCATAAACAATAAAGAAAAAAAATCCCATTACCTGTTGAATTTTTTTTAATTTTTTTTATTTTAAGGTAGGACTTGGGATTTTTTAAAAATCTTCCTAAGTGGGAGGTTTACTCTGCTTTTGTGTGGGAAGGGCTTTCCCCAAAGTCTTTATGTTGATGTAAGTGAATGCATGTAGCTTCTCTTGTAATCTTCTAGAAGAGAGTACGATGATAGAAAAGTGTACATATAGGTCATTTCAAAGAGGGCTCATGGGGCTGTGGAACCAGCTCTTAATGCAGCGACCAAAGGTTGAACTTCTCCGTGGGGTGACGTGGTCATCAGCGCTGTGTTTTCCTGAGGAGATATAAAACGTGACCACATATTGTTCGCTCATAGTATCCCATGATTGGTCATGTCAGAAAATAAATAAATGAAGTTTTGAAAAGGAGTTACAGAAAAATAATACTGAAGAACACTAAGAAATGATGAGACTAAAAGTCAACAGTAAGAGAAAAACTTTTGTAGATGGCAGATAAATGTGTTACAGAAATTTTCTCTGAAGGAATGTATATTGATGTTAGGGTTTAACATATAAACAGAAAAGATTTCTGCATAGTAGAAAAACAATTTAAATTAAGAAAGGAAAATATAAATAAAAGCCGAATGTATATCAAATAGGTATACAGAGAGCAGACATAACTACAGTAACTGTCATAGGTCACTATGAAGATTTAGTAGAACCACTCTACCTATGAAAAAACACTTGACAATGGAAAAAATGTTCACATTTGCTGATAAGCACACATCACTGTCAAGAAATTTTACTATATATTGTAGTAGTTAGAAGCTCAACTTGGTTGGCTTATAAAGAAACAGATAGTCTTTATCAATGTAAGTAGCACAAAAAAGGTCTTTTTGGAGGTCGGTTTGGCAATGTGGTATCAAATAAGATCTATAAAATTTGTACTGTTGCACCAGAATCTCACATTTCCAAAACTATTCTCTAAAAAACTACCATTCAAAAGGAAAGTAAATGTGCAAACCTTTATGACAAAGCAAAACTGTGGAAGCAGTTCATAGATTTGTTTTAAGGATAAAGTTAGATAATCCATGTAAACAACCATATCATAGTACCAGACACATGGGACATAGACTGAGAGTATTAGGACCATGTTAATGATATGGAATTATATATATTTTTTGTTTAAATAGAATTTTATTAAACAGGACTCTAAATAGAACAAAATTTGATTTAATGTGAAATCTTTGAAATCTTATTATCTAGGAGAAACCACTAGGGATGGAAATAAGAATTTTCCACTAGGGTTTTGTTAACTTTTAATCTGTTAACAGTTTCAACATTTTTTTAAATGAGTGTTAGAATACCTGCTCCGTGGCAACCTCACCATTGACATTTACTAAGTGCCCTTTGCCTGTTGGGCTGTAATGGGTGCTGTACCCAAAACATTACCTAACAGTAGTAAAACTGAAAGGGAAAGGAATCAGAAGTCTAAGAAGCATAAGATGTCATAAAAGAGCAGCCACTGTCGTTGGTTCTAAATCCAGGCAAGGCAGGGCCAGGGAAATAGTTAACTATTGTTAAGTTATGAAAATGGGTGACATTTGCTGGACCATTTTGATGTTATGAGAATGGGTAGCGACTTAGAAAATTATTTTTAGAGCCTTTTGTAAGAAAAGTTGGACAGGTTTCTCAAGAGAAGAAAATAAGTTAAAATTTTTTATCTATTCATTTTCTGAATAATAAACAGTTCTTTACTATCTGCTATAAAGCATTACTGAGACTGGGCTTGAGGCTAAAATGATTTTTCATGTACATCAGGATAATATCACAGTCCCTTTGAAATTACTCATATAAATATGTGAATAAAGATTCTTACATGTTGTAATGTCAGATTTTCTTTTAACATTAAAATATTTCTGGATTGTCATAATGGGATTCACTGCAGCTCCTATTGTGTTTAAAAACATCATTTAAAAACTTTTATGTTAAAAAAAAGAAAATTTGAATATAGTGGCAAGTGTATAAAGCAGATTAAACAGTATATAGCCAATTTATTTAGTTTGTAGCTAATTTTTCAGAGCATCTTCTGAGTTTATCTGGTTTCAGTTTTAGTTTGCTTTCTTGTGTTTTGGTCTTGTGTGGATGGAGTAGGGTACCTAGTGTTTTGGGAAAATCTAAACATGTCAGTGCCTCCCGATAATGTTTATCGGGAGCCCCCCACCCCCACCCCCCACCTTCCACTGCGCCCTGGCCCTGGTCATGAGTTTCAGTTTCAGATGGTGCATTTAGATTGTTTGAGATGTTAGAGAAAGTAAACCAGGTTGTTGAAAACAGCATTAAGTTCCATAAAAGATTAAAAGCAAAAGAAAGATAAAAGCAAAAAAAGTATGTTTCTCTGGGACTAATCCTCTGTAGTCACAGAAGATTGCCTGGTGGTTTGAAAGACTGGGCATAAAAAGAGGCATATTCACATTTATATTAGGATCTCTAGATTATGGTTTATTTCTCCCCTTACAGATTTGAAACTAGTTTTTACCTTCTTATTCAGGAAAACCCAAGAAAACTTGGATGCCAAAATAAGATTTTAGTTATTGGGAATGAATATGACAATTTCTAAATCGTATATTTTGTGTTGACTTAGGCCCTCAAGTGTTTGGTAGGATTCTTGAAGCTACTTTGCACCCTGGGACTTGAATTACTGAAAGTTTCTTAGCCTGTTTCCAGAGTTGGCATCTTATTTCATTTGTTACCTTAATTTTTTTGGTTTATTTCACTAAAATAATTATTTGACAGAGTTGGGAAATAATATAAAATGGTTTCTTTGTGACAAAGGTACCAAGGCATAATACATTCAACAAACACTATGTCATGTCTTAGTCCATTATATCCATAATCCATTGTAGGGTTAACTAAGAAAGCATTACAGTGTCCAAGGAGTTTAGAAGGCCCACTCTCAGCATTCCATTATTGTGTAATTCATAGGTTATACAAGGGTTTCTAACGTTTACTGAAACTTACATTTTTATGTAAAAACAGTGCTTTTGTGATTTTTAAAAACCTAACTATTTTTTTCTTTGCATTGTGAAGGCAATCCAGCATCCGGCAGATGAGAAGTTACAAGAGAAGGCGTGGGGGGCAGTTGTTCCACTAGTAGGCAAATTAAAGAAATTCTATGAATTTTCTCAGAGGTTAGGTAAGTTGAAGATTTTGTAACTACAACTTCTTTAGTGAAAAGGACATTTATTGATACCGGAAGTAATTCAGAGTATTTTATATTCACATTGCTAAATTTATAGGTTACATAGCTTGTTTGACTATGAGATTACAACATAATCTTACCCCTGTCAACCGAGGTCTTTAATTTATTTAGACCATTCTCCTTGACAGATTATAATTTTCACAAGGAAATCTGATTTTGTTGCAGTTTAAAGGGTCCTAGTATGAGAAACCATGTGGTAGAATTTCCAGTCTACAACAAATTCTTTCCCACGTGTGGGAACTAATCCATGGGGCCCTGGATTATTTAGATTTTTGTGTTCTTAAAATCATTGCTGATTATGATCAGTTCATATATCTAAAACTGTACAAGATGAGAAATAGGAAGCTAATGATGCACCCACAGTTACTGAGAGTTATTATTAAAGCAAAAAGTTCCAAGCCATCTGCTGTTTCCCTCACATGGGAAACAGTGCTCAGGATTGTGCCGTCAGCGCAGTGAGTGAGCGGAGCTGCGGTCCTGTTTCCTGGAGAAGCAGGAGGCAGAGCAGGTAAGAGCTAGCGCACAGCTGCAGTGCAGCTGGGAAGAGGTCAGTTGGAGGGGCTCTTCTTCTTGAAGTTGTGGGCCTAGGGCAGGAATGGGATCGATGAGTCAAAGTGAAACATTTAAATTTAAGTTCTTGACATGTTTTATATATAGCTTTGATCTGTGAATCTCATAAGTATGTTTGTTACATATTTTCCATAAATACAAACAATTTAGTAAGAAAACCATACCATAAAGTAGAAGTCACGAACTGGGGGCTCATAGCTAAATTTAGACCTGAGGTGTGATTTGTTGGCCCACATAGTTTTTTAGCAATCCCTAATTAGTTACCAGGCTTAAAAATTGGTAATTACTAGTTTCAGGTGTACAGCACTGTGGTTAGAGACATTTATATAATTTATGCAGGGATCTCCCTGACGAGTCCAGTCCCCACCCACTGAGCATCAGACCTAGTGTTACAGTGTTACTGACTACATTCTCTGTGCTACTCTACAGCCTCATGACTATGTAAAGTAATACTGGACATCAGCTGTGACTGAGAACAGTAATAAATAATTTTAAAAAATTGGTTGGTAATTATTTGGGTTCGGAATTTTGTTTTGAAGTCTCTAGTTGCTTTGAGAAAATAAGTGGCTTAGGCAGCAGTTGAGCATCGATCTGCATCTCAGCCAGTGCTACGTTGCAGACCATCCCTGTTCATTAGTTAGGGCAGTATGTGCTTTCTGGTTGCCATAGGTTCCTGTTGCTTCCTGGTTGTTTGGTTGTCAGTTATTTTATACTCTAATGACTGGAATTAAATTGGGCTAGTGGGTGCTGTGTTCCCCTTCAGCAGAGGGCTGTAGTAACACAGGAAACAGCAGAAACTATCCGTTTTCATGTTGTCATGTGGGAGCCTTCAACCGTCATTAAGTATTCTAGGGGCTTCTGTAAAATTAGGAGCAAAGTACACATTGAAGATCGGATGGTTTACTCCTTATCTCTTAGCCGGGAACCTGGCTGCTAATGTTCCCAGTTTTCTTGCTGACAGCATGCATGTCCTTGCTTGCATTTGACAGGCACTCAGTGTCTGTCGGATGAGTGAGTCAGTGATGGATTAACGAATACACAAATCTGCTGTATCAGATACATATTGGGTATTTAGGAGAAGCAATAAATGGACTCAGCTTTGAAGGCATGATGGCCTATGTGTGAATTCTGGTGTTTGCCTCTTATTAGCTGTGTGGTTTTGGCTGCATCACTTAAATTCTCTGAACTTTAGTATTCTGTTGAGCCCTCTGCTTTATGTCCACTAAACCTTTCCTGCCTCACTGGTGAGCCACAAATAAGGACAAATACCGCAAACAACATACGGAACGGCACACAACCATCAAGGTACACAGGGTCCTTCAGAATCTTGCACTACAGAAACACCGTGGGTGTCCTTCAGAAGACGGGCCGGAGCCCTTGCCGGGGGGCAGGGAAGGGGGATCACTTGATTAATTTGGAAGATCCTGAGCTTTGCCCATAGCTCTTAGCCTTACTGGCCTGGGAACCACCCTGCTGCTGGTTTCAGTAGGGGGCCTTCCTGGTTGAGGCAGCACCTAAGGGAAGGTTTGTTGTATGATCAGACCTTGTACAAACTGCCTTGTTTCTCCTCCATCTTTATCCTTCCTGGTCCAGGGGCTTATTGTCAGTACCACCTCCAGAGATCATAATGAGTAAGTTTATCCAGCATGTTGACTCCTTTTCAGTAGGCTAAATTTATCAAAATCTATTCACAAGGTCCCAGAGTGTCCACAGTAATTGCGGTTGTGTCTCGGCAGTCTCAAGTCCCCCACAGTCCACATCCTGTGGGTTTTCTTCTGAGGATTGAGGGTCTTGGACAATAGTACATAGGTGGCAGTTGATGAGACTGAGTGGCTCTTATCTCTAAAGTGGATTTTAGAGACCTGTCCAGCCCTCTCCCTTCTTGCTCTGCCTTGTGGACAAACCCATTTTCATGATTTCTCACAGTTGGCCTCTTCCTTGCAGAGTTCTTATATAGCTTTGTGTTCTGCACTGGTCTACCAGCTAACTTCTTCTAGAATGTAGGTCTTAGCAATCCATGGTGTTCCTCCTTGTCACCTACCTTTTCTAAGATTCATAACTACATTGTTTTATTTAAAGGAGCTTCATCAGAGAGACATACTTGTATGCCATCTCTTCCCTGAACTCCCTTTCTTTCCGGCGCAGATCACCTTTTGGGATCCTCTGTCTGTGACTCCTCTCTTGATGCTGGGCATTGTAGGCCAGTAGGACTGTCTTGTATCAGCACGGGTCCAGTTCCCATGGGGAGTGGCCAATCTAGTTGCTTTAAAGGGAGATTAAATAAACAGCCTTGTCATCTTGAGTGTGTATCACTTTTGTGGTAGATCTGCCATTGAGGGCTTCAGCCCTTCAAGGACAGAAGTTTCCTAACTCATCATTGGCCTTCTCAACTCAGCCAGGCGACCTGATGCCATCCCTAGGGGGTTTCTTCCCGACCCCCTCGTGGTAGAGTGCTTTGAGTGCTGAAATTCACCTTGGGACTTGATCAAATCTGGGAAATGCAAATTATTTTTGAAATACTCCTGTTTTATAACAGTATTGGTGTTTTTATTTTTCTGTTCTCGTATCTCTCAAACTTTACTTTCCACTTATATTAACATTGGCACGTATGGATCTTAAGAGAAATAAACTTTTTCAGAATAGCCAAAAAATCTTTGCAACTCTGCAAACCATCCATACTTCTATAACCCATTCTCCACACTGCAGATGAAGCAGAATATTTAAATTTGAATCTGATAATCCCTGCTAATATAGTTTGTCTGGGAACACTAGGATGATGTAGCCAGGACGCTTACTATGGCACACATCATATGTGTATTGCTTTGGTCTTGGCTCGCTCTCCTCTGTGTGCTCTGTTCCACCTGTGTTGGTCTCCTTGCAGTTTGTCCACCTGTCACACTCTTCCCAGCCCAGGATCTGGCTCCCTGCCCTGTCTTTTTGCAAACTCTTCCTCATCCTTAGTGGACATTCTAGTCTCCACCCAGATGTCACTTACTCAAGGAGGCTTTTTCCTCAACCTTGAACTAGGTGAGGTCCTGGTTTTACACGTTCCCATTGTACCATGTACTTCCTCTTTACACACGTCCCAACTGTAGTACTTCCTCTTTCTTCTCTCTGTCTGACCAGGCTCCTTGGGGGGCATAGGAACATGTTGACCTTCATCTCTGTTTCCCCAGTACCTGGCACCTAATAGACACATAAGAAGTGTGCTCTGCTAGTACTCAGTATTATTTTATAGAAGGCTAGATAGAATGCTGCTTTATTTGAGAGACAATTTATTATGTGGAAAGAATAGGGCTGTAGAGTCAGGAACACCTGGCACTTCCCATCTGTACCCTTGGCATCTAACCTCATTAAAACTCAGTTTATCCATCTGTCGTACCCATGTCATTGATGGTGAAAGTTAAGGGAGAAACAAGGTTAAGTGCACAGTGAATGTTGGTTCATAATTAAGTCTTCATAAATAGTAGAGCTTGTATTTTTTTAAGTTAAGGGTTGATAATCTGACATACCGTATTTTCCGGCGTATAAGATGACCAGGCGTATAAGACAACCCCCTAATTTTACAGTTAAAACATAGGTTTAGGCCTATATTCGCTGTATAAGACTACCCCCCACTTCCGAGGCTGTAGTCTTATACAGCGAATATAGGCCTAAACCTATGTTTTAACTGTAAAATTAGGGGGTCGTCTTATACGCCGGAAAATACGGTAAGTTAATTATTAAATATTTACTTATAAATCTGACACTGATTCATTAATGTCAGATCACCATCTACCGGTAACTCTGTAAGCTCTTGTTTTCTCGGAATAGAATCTAGCATTGTTTTCTGATTCTGTAATCTATAACTGAATAGTTTGACTTCTATGGTATTTTTGAAATGCAGTATCAGTATTTTCATTTTTAAACAGTATTTATTAGTCTGGCATTCCAAAAGTAGCACTTATTTCAAATAATCTATTTTACTTACGTAATGAATTAAAATATTTATATTGTGGTCCTGAGAAACACAGAAAGCTAATTATTAAATCAAATAGTTTGCTTCCTTTAGTAGCTGAAAGAAAGCAATTTGTATTTATAAATACATAGCATATTCAGAGTATAGAAGTTGGTAATTCAGTCATAGCCATGTACAGATTTGACTATGGATGAAGTGCCATTGAAGAAGTTACTTAGCTGTAGGTAACAATTACCATTTTGTAAAAATCAACACAACGTAGAATGGTGAAAATAGTATAAAATTTGCCCTTTGATCCTGGTATTTGATTCAGATTATATTCTGCATTATTTTGAATTTGGGTTTATAGAATGACAAAACTGAATTAGTCCCTTTTTTAAGGTTTTTATTTTATTAAATGGTATTCGGTGTGAGTGATTATATTGAGATTTTAGAGTCCTTTTATGAGAATTGAAAGCCTTTATAAATTGCTCACTTTTTAATGCATATTGGGGAGGTACAAACAACATAATGATTTAATCTTGTTTCCTTTAGAAGCAGCATTAAGAGGCCTTCTGGGAGCCTTGACAAGCACCCCGTATTCTCCCACGCAGCATCTAGAGCGCGAGCAGGCTCTCGCTAAACAGTTTGCCGAGATTCTTCATTTCACGCTCCGGTTTGATGAGCTTAAGGTAGGATTTTCTGCTGACCCTGACTGTATGAAAATCGTGAGTTTTAATGAGCACTAGGAAATGCCGGGAGACCTTGTTAAAATTATGGAACTCTGAATTTCAAAATTATGGCAAGTCCTTCAATATAAGCATAGCACATAGCAAATTACGCAACATTAGTTTTCATTTAACTTTATTTAAATATCTCTAAACAACAATATTGACCTTTTCTGATACTTTTTAATTTTTTTCTCCTCCCCAGTTTATTTCAACATTTTTTAATATAAAAATGTTAAAATATTTCCTCCCTACTCTCCCATCTATATACCTCCCCCCCCCCCCCCCCATTGTTAGATGGAGTGAGTGTAAGAGAAACAAGCACTAAATTTCCTGTCAGGAGACCTGCGTTCACCTGTAGGCCCTGTCTGCTTGGTAATATGGTTTTTAAGCAAACAACCTTTTAGTGTATACTGAAATTATTGAGAAGAAGAAGGAAACACACTGGCCATGACTAATAAGCAGTCTGTGTAGTCTTGTAGTCTTTACATTTAGTAAAGACTGAGTACAGAATTACATAATTTAAGTGCCAAAAAGCCATCTTGGATGATACCAGTTTTATTAAAATGGTCTTACAAATTAGGAATGTTATACTTAACTAGTTAAAACTGTACTTAGTAGATTTTTCACTTAATTTTTGCACTGTCATTTAGTACATAATACATTTTTCTTTCATAAATGTCTTCTTTAGATGACGAATCCTGCCATACAGAATGATTTCAGCTATTATAGAAGAACATTGAGTCGTATGAGGATTAATAACGTTCCAGTAAGTTAATGCTTTGAATTAGAGATGGTAATAATAACTCATCTCTCAGTTCAGTTTATTCTTTGATTGTTCATTCACTCGTTCATTCTTATAAAGCTAGTCATTAAGTTGGTAACTATGGGCAACCACAGCTGTAGGAAGAATGGGTAAAATGTGACAAATGATGTGGTGGTTACTTTTCCCCACTTTATCCCTGAAATGCCTATGACAATTTCAGTAAAATTCGTTTTTTGTCTGTATAACATTGATACTTAATATTTCTGTATGTGTTCTCACTTCAGTGGCATGATACTTTTGTGAATGTAGTAGTCAGGAGTATTTTGTCCCCCAGTTCTTAGACTGGAAGAATCTGAGGAATCCTGGGCTGGGATAGAAGTGCTGATGTTGGCAGGAGGGCAGAGCGAGGCTGTGGGCTTGAGTAGCTTTGCCCTCGGCCTGTGCCCCTCCCGTGGCAGCTTGGTGTCTCTTCTGGTTGCTTCAGGCTTATGAGCCTCTGGACGTTTCACCTTAAGCTGTTTAATACCCTCTTCTCCCCCTGAGGAGCCAAATACCATAAGTCAAATCTTAAATATGAGGAAACTGTTATCTTTTTCTCTAGGTATTTTGAGGACCTACATTGCTGCATTGTATAAAAAATAGAGAAATTTCTAGTATCCGCCTTAGTAGATAGTTTAATAAAGAAATACTACATAAGTATGTAAAGAGTGGTGAGTGGCCTAATAGGTTTAGAAAATATCAAAGAAGACCTTTATTTTGTTTTCTTTCATTGAATATATATTTTATGAAGTAGTTACTCTGAGAAAAGACTTCTCTGCCATGAAGCATCTGTTACTTGCGTCAATATGTTTTTGCATAGACCAGTTTCTGCTCTGAGGCAGACCTTATCGTCTGTCTTTTTCATACCTATCATGTAAAATAAAATAAAAGGAAAACACCCCATATTCTGTTATAGCCATCCTGCTATATCACTCAAGGCCAAGATGTTGAAGTCATGTTTGTACTTTTACCCTCAGTAATTCTATGTAAACCCAGTCGTTGTCATGTGAAATATCTCTCATATCTCTTCCTCATTTCATCTGCTAAACTGCTATCCCAAATAAAAGCCTGATTCTCACTCTTTATGACAATAATTTTGTAGCAAAACTCATTTGCTGACCTATAGTTTTTTTCATTTTGGTACAGTCCTTTGTCTGCTTTCTTTAGAAAATTGACTTAATTGTCATTTCTTTCTTCTGACACTTTGAGTGGTTCACCAGTGCAGTCAGAAGAGCTGAAGCAAGTATTTAAGGGCCTCTGCAACCCGACCACAGCCTTCCTTTCCAGTCTTTTCTTTCACTAGTTGCAACCCCTTATTACACTGAATGCATTGAATTACGTGGGGTCACACTCGTCCAAGTTGTTTGAAAATGTGCTCTTCCCCTGACTGGTTGGAATACCGGTGTACCTGCCCATTATCACCTGCAAAAGCCTAACTCCTCTGAGTCCATTTTAGTTTCTTCCAGTCTGACTGGGTCTTCCTCTCAGACCCCTTTTCCATTGTCACCTCTTAGCATGTTGTTGTGGGTACTTGTGTGTTTCTAATGGTGGCAGTGTGCAGTGTCATGGTCATATTCTGTCTTTCGTAGCATTTAGAACTGTCCCTTATACATGGATGGCAGCCTGTCAACATTTTATTTAATTGCCTAGGATCATTTAAAATATTTTTAAGAAATTGCTTGATACCTCTTTTAATCTGTTTCTAAAGAATATTTATGCATTATGTGTACTTCAGGGTCCAAAATATAACTTACGGGTACTTATTGGATTAATTTAGCAAGCATTATTAATGAGACAGGCACTCTGCCTAGGTCTTTTTATAAGTGAGATCATATTTAATAATTTGTGAGCTGATACCAAGTGCTCTTACATTCTACACAGGCAGAAGGAGAAAATGAAGTGAATAATGAATTGGCAAATCGAATGTCTTTGTTTTATGCTGAGGCGACCCCGATGCTGAAAACCTTAAGTGATGCCACAACAAAGTTTGTGTCAGAGGTAAGCAGCGCCCAGGACCCGGCCCTCTGCGTCGTTGCCTTCTGCCTGTGTGCAGACTCGGTGAGCGCAGCGCGTCCCATGCTGCCAGTGCCGCTTGCAGACTTGCCCCCCAGCCCTGCCTGTCTCCAGCCTCTCCTGCCTCAGTAGTGCCCTGTGCAGGCATGCCTCGCTCTACGGCGCTTTACTGCCTCACAGATGTTGCAGTTCTTAGAAACTGAGGGTAAGACCCTCCACCAGCAAAAAAGGTTCTGACTACTTGGGAAACACTATTGCAGTGGTCTGGAAGTGAAGCCAGTATCTCTGGTGTACAAGCAAATACTTAGAACTTAGGATCCCAAATTCCTCTCTTTATCTTACCCGCTACATCCACTCCAGATCAGACAGTCTTACTGGCTCTCCTCCCAAAAGAGGCGCTGAGTCTGAAAACCTGCCCCCTCTCTTGCTACGTCTCCCATGAGCCCACCACCCTCTCTGCATGTGTGTGTTGACTGTCCTTATTTCTTCCACTCTTGCCCCACTGTGGTAGAGCAACAAGTAATCTTCTTCAGACATAAACCACATTCCCTTCCTCCTCTGCTTAGAATGTTTCCAGTGGCTGTCCACGGCCCTGGGGACAAGTCCACATGCCCCGTGGCCCGTGGGGGCCCGTCTGCGTGCTGTGGTGTCTCCACCAGCCAGAGAGTAAGCAGGGCCTGGCTGTCTCACTCACAGCCGTATCCCAGAGCCTCGAGCCATGTCTAGAATCTGGTGCCGTATTTACAAAACTATGAGTAGGAATTATATTTTAAAGTTGCTGATTTTTCATGTCATGCTAGGTTTTAAATTACACTTAAGTAATAACTATCTGTCACTTTTACCTCTTTTGTTCTCCATACACTTTTACAGAATAAAAATTTACCAATAGAAAATACCACAGACTGTCTAAGCACCATGGCCAGTGTGTGCAGAGTCATGCTGGAGACACCGTGAGTATCAGCTGGTCTTGTTCACTTTCACACTCCTTGGAAGTGGTTGTCCCGATCTTACTATGTCGTATTTGCAAATTAAGTATATCCCACATATCCAGTGCACCTCTGGTTAGGTGTTCGGTGGCGTTGGTTTTCAGGTACCTCAGACCAGTCAGACTATTCAGAGGCTTCAGATTGGTGATGTTGTGGTGCTTTTGGGGAAGCAGGAGAAAGCTCTCTGGGTTTTGCTTCTCATAAATATTCTCCCTTTTCAATAAAGAATGCTGGCTTCTGCTAGAGGCCAGAGTCATTCTTTTGCGGGTCCCTTTCTCAGCATCAGTTCTCAGTCTCCATTTTTTTCAGCACTCACCTGAATTGTCTTCTGGGTTTCTCTCCTCTTTCAAGCCATTTGTGACATGTGCCACAGTGTTCTCTGGCTGGATTTTCCTATCCCAGGCAGAAAGACTCCCTCCTGATTCCTGAGTAATATACGATGTTACTAGGTAACATCGTTTTGTGGAGCTTTTGATTTTCCGAAGCACTGTTCTGTATACCATCTTACTGGGAAACCTTAAGAAGCAAGAGGGCGACTATTCATCGTCGTCACCCTCCTCATTTAGAAGCGGGGTCCTGGGAAATCAGGGACTGAACAGTGGCCGGCCCCACACCTGTGCCTGGCTGTCTTCACCCTGGTTCTGGGCTCCTGTGGGCCATGCTGCCTTGTGTGTAGACGAAAGTTCTGTTTCGTTTTTCCCAGACGATAGAAGAATATGACTGAATGTTAGAAAAGTTTGAATCTAGCAGTACAGTGTGTTTAGACGGATTTAGTCCCTGACAGGCCAGCACACCTGCTCTGCTAAGCTAGTGAGTTTTTCTTCGTATTGGCGATTTCTCTGCACTTGATCTCTGCCGTGGGGAAGGGCTGATGTACTAAGGTGCATACAGGCCAGAATACGGACGTGCTCCCTGCTCCACCCATGTCATTTGTCTGGGAAGCGCGTTGCAGAGAAGAAGGTGGCATAATGTTAGTGCCTTTTCGAGATTACCAGGGTACATCTTTCAGCATCAACTGAGGGCTGAAGTTAGCTCTTTAATTTGTGATGTGCCTCATCCGTCCATATCTTTTCTGCCCTCCAGGGAATACAGAAGCAGATTTACAAACGAAGAGACCGTGTCATTCTGCTTGAGGGTAATGGTGGGCGTCATAATACTCTATGACCATGTACACCCAGTGGGAGCATTTGCCAAAACGTCAAAAATTGATGTAAGTTACACTGTTGTATAAAACTCCCAGTTTCCGTAGGAGGAAGGAATAGGCTGCTACTTACAGAGCAGGCAGACGGCACTCTCACAGAGCTCGGTTTTGGGGGGTGATGGTAGATTCGAGCAGCCTCCACTCTCGCACATGCACTTCTTACAGCCCGTATACAGGCGAGGGTAACTATACTGCCTTCCAGAGTAGCCCTTGTCGGAAACCTCATGTTCACGGGTAGTGCTTGCACGTACTTGGCAACATAAATAAATAACCAGACATAAGGCGTTTTTTTATTGTATCCTTTCCTTTCTTTTGCAAAAAGCTATTTCAAACAAGAGGTTTATTTCCAGATGTATATTGAAAGTCCAGAGATGCTCCGCTGAAAAAGTTGAAGACTACCGTACATATTTTCCTTCCTTGCCCCAATCAAAATAACCGGTGGTTTCTCTGTTTTATGATTTCTTCCTTCACCCTGTCACATCTGGTTCTCAGAATCATAATCAGTGTTGGTGTGAATTATCGCTCAGTTTCCCTTCACAGCTAGTTTGGGCTCTTAGCATTTCCTCTCTAGATTACTGATTGCTAGCTAGTCTTCCTGCCCCCATTCAAATCCATCCTGTGTACAGAGAAGTGTGTTAACGTTTATTGAGGAATTTTACATTTGTTCTCCCATTTAACTCTGAAAAGAGGTACTCCTAAGATGTAGGTGTAATCTGTTCTGTACGAGTAGAGAAACTAAAGTTTAGGGAAATTAAGTAATACAATTGCTAGTAAATGGTAGAGCGGGTTTCCAACCCACATATCCATGGCTTCCAGAGCCTGTGGGTTCCGGCTGTGCTGTGGCTTTTCCTGGTAATCGGGATCCTCTGCCGTGTCATCTGCATTGAGTTCTTCCCTTCTTAATAGCCTGTGACACGTCTCTGCTGCCACCCCCATCAGTTCCAAATGAGTCTTCCCGCCTTTCAAGGCCTTCCGTAAACTCCCCCATGGAGTCATCCCAGCTCCACAAGTCTGTCCTCTGCACGTGGTACTCATGGCGCTTGTCTCCCAGGAGAGCTCCAAGTTTCCTTGCCCGCGTGGCCCGCGTGGCCCCCATGTCCTTTCCGTCCTTCAAAAGGCCACTCAGCACCCTTCCCAGGACGCCTCTCCTTAGTGGACCCGAGCTTCCTCGTGAGTGCTGGTGCTGCTTCAGAGTGACCGAGTTGCTTCTCAGAAAGGTTTACTTGACTGACAAACAGAAAATAATAACAGCACTTGGGTTAATTTTTTTTTCCTGTTCTAAGAATAATTACATTTCTAGTGTGTAATTTCTCATGAGTTCTGTAGTTGTGCTAGTTAAATATTTCAAAAGTGAATCTTATATGCAAAGACGGATGTTTCACCTTTTCCATTTCCTTTTCTCCTTAGATGAAAGGTTGTATCAAAGTTCTTAAGGACCAGCCTCCTAATAGTGTAGAAGGTCTTCTCAATGCCCTCAGGTGTGTATGCGTATCTGTACATACGGACGGAAAAATACTTGTAAGAAAATGCTACAAAGTGCGAATAGCACAAATGATATGAACATAAAAATTCAAGTTGTTTAGTCTTCAAATGTTGGTTACAGTGTTTGTATAATTAAGTGTGTGTGTGCATGTGTTTGTGTGTGCGTGCACATACACAAATGAGAACAGCAACTTCATTTCTTTTCTAAAGAGTTTGGCTTTCACTTTTTGCCCCTCATGAAATAGGTGTTGCTTCTTATTTTTTAATGAAAATAATAGATGCTAATTGTAAATAAAATCCAAAATAAAAAAAGAAAAAATTGTGAAATCTCATAATTTTGAAATAAGCCACTATTAACATTTTAGTAACTATCCTTCCAGAGTTTTTTCTTTACATGTGTGTATAGTTATACCTCTTTCTCTATAATAGTTACCATATTTTTCCATGTATAAGATGGTACTTTTGTCTAAAATTGTGGGGTTGTGTTATATACAGAAGTAACCTGTGTATTGATTTCTTACTGTTGGGTTAGAAAAGTGGGGGTTGTCATACACATGGGGTCGTATTCATTATAATATTTACTATAATGAAAATAAAGCAGTCATTATTTGATGTATTTTCTCAGCTTAGACTTCCTTGATTTAGTTAGTTGAGGCTCCTAAACATGCTGGACTATTTTTAAATGAAAATCTCAGCACATGATAGCATCTCGACAACAGAGATTTAATTGGTAGGCTGATTTCCCTAACATAAAAGATTATTTTTTTGTTACTTGATTTTTTTTGTGTGTTTAAATACAAAAATTTTATGAATATAAAATTATTTATGTGACTTTCTTGAGGTCACAGGTCATCTTTGCTTTTTTCACTGTAGTTCACATAATAGAATAAAATGATTTCTAATTCAGTATAATATTCCCCACATGGTTTGTGAGCTAAACATCATTATTTCTCTTGAATACCCCAGTACATCATAAATTGAAATCTAGGCTTTGCCATCTTAGCTGAGTAGAACCATCACATAATTTTAAGAATACGGGGAGTATTCTATAAGCAGTAAGGAGATCCATTCTAAATGAACATCAGAGCGATGAGGAACTCACAGAGCAAGAAGAATCTTTACACTGTCAAACTATGTCAACCATAGCCTCTGAGAAACCTTAAGTGTTGGGACCTTTCTCTGGTTATAGCATTGTGAGCTTTCCTCCTGGATGCCCTTGGGAACACTCCCCGGGCCCCTGTCAGCCTCGTGTCCATCCGTCCCCCCACCCTGCCTGTTCGTTCTGATGATCAGACTCTCCAGAGCCAGCACGTGGCAGGAGTCCTGTTTTAAACAGTGGAGTGATTGACACCTAGGAGGTTTTACAAGTTCTTTATTTAGGAGGGGCTGTAACTTCAAACATTAATTAAAAAACTCAGAGTTTACTTTTTATTTTTCAGAGTGTAAAGATGGCTCTCTAACTTTAGAATTAGGGCAAAGAAAGGCCGTGGCAGTGAGTGAAAGGTGGGTTTGCAATCTCCCCACGGCAGTCTGTGTTGGAGGGAGAGGGAAAAAGAGCACCTTTGAGTCGGCCTACAGGATTTAAGTTTTCTTTTCAAATATATAATGGAAGTGAGAAAATAGAAGTTTGTTGCAGAGATAACTGTTGACCTCCTTTTGTTCATAATGAGCTAATTCTGTGCCTGTTCTTATTTTTTCACCTGGGAAGTTTTGTGTGATAATCAATACATAACATTTTTATGTCATTGTAAATTTACAATGCAAAAATAAAAAAAATGTGTGTGTGTGTGTAAGTAAGTGTAAACTTAATCTTTACCTAGCTTTATGAGGTAGGTGGTGGGTATAGGATATTCAGGGTGTCTACATTGTACAAAGACTTACCTTAAGTTCTTGACAGCGATCAACACACTTTTATAAAGGACCAGGGAGTAAGCAAACATTTTAGGCTTCTGTGAGTCACAGAGTGTCTGTCACAGCCATTCAAGTTGGCTGTGTTGCAAGAAGGTAACCAGGGAGCATACTTCAATGAATTGGTATCACTGTGTCCCAGTGAAACTGAAATTTGAATTTCATATAATTTCCACATTGACAAGATGAATTATTCTTTTGAATTTCTCCCCAACCATTTAAAAATGTAACAATATGCTTAGTTCACAGGCCATAGGAAAGTAGGTGATGGGGTGGATTTGGCCCAAAGGCTACAATTTGCCCAAACCTGGGATGTAACAATGGTTTCTCTCTGAGTGAGAAGTTTATGGCTAGTTGTTTACTTTAGAATTTAACCAGATTGTTTCAATGTGGTTCTAAAGTAAATAGCTATTGGATATTCTGCTAAAAAGGTGGTGGAGAGGAAGAGTCAGCAGAACCCCAGCCCCCAGCCTGGTTAAAGCTAGGATGAAAAGGCATAGTTTTCTTCTTTAATTCCTACAAATGGATGTTTTCCACTTTTAGGTACACAACAAAACATTTGAATGATGAGACTACCTCCAAGCAGATTAAGTCCATGCTGCAATAGCACTTCCGGAAGAGCGCCCCCTGTGGGCAGAAGACAGTGTTCGCAGTGACTGAGGACGCACAGACTTGCAATTCCTATCCCAGTTACTCTGCTTTTTATTTCTTTCCTCTGTCCCTCTTCCCTCTTTTTTAATCATGTTCTTGTTCAGAAGACTTCTTTTTCTGTGCCAAAACCATTAAAGTTAAACTCTGAAGGGATGTTGTCCTTTCAAACAGGCCATCTAAGGCAGCTAATTATGCATTGCATTGGGTCTCTACTGAGAAAAATTCTGTGACTTGAACTAAATATTTTTAAATGTGGATTTTTTTTGAAAACTAATATTTAATATTGCTTCTCCTGCATGGCAAAACTGCCTATTCTGCTATTTAAAAACCCTCAATGACTTTATTTTCTACTGCCGCTTTTTTCATGTCAGCCAAAATGGAAATGGTTAAATTAACTGTGTTGTACAAATGGTACCCAACACACACTTTTTTTAAATTAGTAAGACTTTTGTTTAAAGTTTTAAGTTTGCATTTTGACTTTTTTGTAAGGATGTATGTTGTGTGTTTAACCTTTATTAACGTTAAAAACTGTGATGTGTGCGTAGAGTATTACGTATGCATGTTCATGTTTAAAGTATGGCTGTTGATAAAATAAAAATCAGCTTTCATTTTTCTAAGTGTGGTTTGGTTTACTGGTGTTTGGGTTTTAGACTTCTAAAGCTTTCCTCGTGTGTGTTTTTATGGAATGCATATACACACATAATTTTCCCTTTTAGGTCAGAGTTGAGTCTTTTTAATAGCATTTTTCTTCATTGTCTATGTACATGATTTTAATTGCTTTTAAAATCTCACTAGATGCGGTAACGACAAACGTTGTTGTTGACTTTTTGTTTTGCTTTACTCTTGTATGGATGTAGTGATAGAGGAAAGCTACATTCTTGCTTGATGTACCTCTCCCAGGAGCGAGAGGATAGCAACGGGAAGTATCTAAGAGTGTGGAAGACAGAGCAGCCCTTCCTACTGGGGAAGAGGGAGTGTAAGACGGACTTCCCAGAAGTTGAAGGCTGTGACCTCACTGGCGGGAGAGAACGAGCCTGCTTGTTACGTGAAGGTGGAAACACCATCATGAAGTCTGAATGTGCTGATTGAGAGAAGCTGCCTAAAGGTTGGCTAATCCAAGCTGCCGGTGTAATGAGAAGAGTGTCTGAGCTGTGATACCGCTAAAGGGCTAGCTGTGGGAGAGTCCAGATGGCTTCCATGTGAGCCTTCGGGCTCAGTTGTGCGGTCCTGGGGGACGCCTGCCAGCTGGGCCGGCCACACCGGTCCTCGGCTCCACTCCAGCTAAACCCAGCGCTTGCCGCTCAGGTGTTGCATGTCACGCCATTTCCCTGGCTCGGATCTGATGGCCCCTTGGCCTGTCGTCCTCACATCCATCTGACAGCAGCGCCCATCCTTGGGGGACCCCTGTGTCAGCCATGTCTAGGCACCTGAGTGTCGTCATCAGTTAAACTGAACCACCAGAAGGCATTGTCCTCCCAGAACCTGAAAATGAGAAACTCTCTGGAAAAATTGATTTTTCAGAAGAAATTAAGTTAAGGTTCTATTAGACCATCCAAGAGTAGAGTGGGCCCTGAATCTAATGACAACTTATACGAGACAAGGATTGGAAACACATATAGCAGAAGGTCCCGTGGAGATGGAGGTGGAGCCTGGAGCGACATGTCCACAAGCCAGGGCACCAGGCACTGAGGGCAGCCACCACCATGGGCCAGGTTCGCCCTCAGAGTCTGCAGGGAGCCAGCCCGGCCGACTTCTGGCTTTCAGGTCTGAGAGGACATTTCTGCTGTTTGCACTCATTTGTGGTGGCCCATAGCACCTGTACACGTGTGTCACCCAATGCCTCTGGTACTCAGCTGCACTCGGGGCATCTTTCCTGATGTGCGGAGAACTTTGGAGAAGAGCCACGCCTCCTTTTCCTTCGGTGTCCTGAGGACCTTGCACAGCACCCGGATATGAGCAGGTGCCAGGTGAATGCACGCTTGGAGTGGATGAATATGATCGACAGTGACGCAGCAGCCCAGTCAGTAATGCTTTGTGGCCTTTGCCTGCGGCCGCGTTATGCTCCGCATCCTGGGGAAGAAGTGGGGAAACCTCAGCTTCACCAGGGGGTTGACCAGCTAGTCAGTGGGCCGATCCGCCCTCCCCGTCGTGCTGCCTGTGAACTAAGAATAGTTCTGACATTTCTAAAGGTTGTGGGGGCGGTGGGGAGAAGACTATTCCATGGCACAGGTAAAGTCTATGAAATCCAAATTCCAGATTCCATAAATAAAATTGTGCTGGAGCACAGCCTCACTTGCTTATTACCTTGTCATTTTTGGCGACTTCTGTTGCACAAGGGCCGAGTGGGGTTCTTGTGACCTAGGCATGTGGCCCTCAGGGAAATGTGTGTACTATCTGGCCCTATAGAGGAGTTTGCTGACCCCTCTCCTTACCTGGGAAGGTAAACTTGAGAACCTAGCGTGATGGAAGCACTGTGCTCCCTGTGATAAAAGGAGCCAGGAAGTAAGTATTTCCGTTTCGAATATGCACTGAATCCCCTGCCCATTTAGAAAACAAGACTACCACACAGTAAGTTCTTATTTATGGGTTTTAGGATCTCTATAAAGGGTTCAACACTCTCCAGCTCTGCCCCGCACCCTCTCAGGCTGAGGAAAGTAGAGCTGGCATTGTGGACTGCTCTAGGGAGATGAAAAGCGATACATGTTAACGCAACATGCAAAATAGGCTGCATTGCTGGTTTTAATTGATCAAATGTCATGATCATAGGAAGATGGCATCATGGGCATTGCCTATCATAACCTCAGGGCTGCAGTAGAGAGGTATTTTGCATTTTCCATCTTCTAAATAAAGGCACATGAGACTCATCCTAAGTCCCACTGAGAGTCGAGTCCAACCACTGAAGTCTGTTTTAACTGTTCACGCTGCTGCTGCCTTTTACAGACCGTATACATAAGACATATATTTATAACACGGAATCAAACGTCTCAGTTCTCACTGATGAGAGAAAAACAAAACAATGGTTTTAAACATTGAGCCCCAGTATGGAGAGAACGCATACCCTGGGCCAGTGAGCATGTTCACAGCGTGTCTTCATGTCAGTGTGTCGCAGGTCCCTACCGGATCCCACTTAGCCTGTGTGCTAGCGCTGAAGGTGGAGCCGGGTGGGATGAGCAGCGGCTTCTGGGGCATAAAGAGGGCGTTGGGCAGAGGAAGCCGCGCAAGTGAAAGCAAATGCTGGCTTGTGTTCTCCAGCACGTGGCCTGAGCATTGTGTTGACCCCATAAGGCAGCAGCTTTCCCGTACTGATACATGAAAAATTCCTAAATCTGTGGTGGTCGTTTGAAGTCATCCTCACATCTGATCTTTTGTAAATAACATTTGTTTTTCTTTCTGGATTTTCACTCCGTCCCACACATTCCACAATGTCACAAAAATGTGTGATCAAACAGACCTGTTTTCATCCATTTGTGCCAAGTACATGACTGGCTCTAAATCTGGGAAGTCACATCCTATCTTGGGTTATTTTGTTGACGATTTGCCCTATTGTGTGTGTTCTCTTTCAATTGAGAACTTGTTTTATCCAAATATTAAGCTTCCTAAACTGCTCTTGTAAATTTCTTATTTTTTCTCTTTTCATCGTGTGACTTTTTGTTTGATTTTTTTTTTGAAATTTCCTCAACTTTCTTATCCTTTTATTGTATTTTCATTTGTTATAATAACTAATTTCTAAGAGCTGTTTTATTGTTTTCCAGTGTTCCTTTTAAAATAGCCACCTATTATTGCCAGTCTTAACCTGATACCAAAACACTTAAGAATGCCAGAAGAAGAGGAAATTATAGGTTGATATCCCTCTTGATTATAGATACAAAATCCTCAATAAAAAAATACACTGAATTCAACAATACATTAAAAGGATTCAACATCATGATAAAGTGGGATTTATTCCAGGAATGCAAGGATGATCCCACATCTGCAAATCGATGCCACATTAACAAAATGAAGGATAGAAATATCTTCAAGAGATGTAGAAAAAGCATTTGACCTTCTCTCCAGATTCAAAGATTATAGATAAATGGCAACCACACATTTCTCTTCACTGCATTTCACATGAATCCTTCCCCACATCCTGACAAGGTCAGGTCTCTGCTAATTCAAACCCCCCTCACTCAAGTGTCCCCCTGCAGTTGTCCCCTTTTCCTACCCATACTCCCCTCAGCCAACTTCCTTAAAGAATCTACGCTGTGTGCTCGCTCACCCACTCCCTCCAGCGTTCACCTTGGCCGACTGCAGTCCTCCACTGAATCTACTCCACGTTGTCACCAATGACCACACACTTGATCGTTCCCTCCTCGAGCTCTCTTCTCCCTGGGCGCTGTGACACCATATGTGGGATCTTTATGGGCTCCTGTCCCCTGTCACACAATCTTGGGCACTAGGCAAGTCTCAACCTTCTCCATGTCTTACGTTAACTATGAAATCACCCAGGAAGATGGAAGTTGTGGGAGGAGATGACAGGAGAGTAAGACAAAGCGCAACAGGAAGACAGTCCTGGAAGAGGGAGGAAGCAAGTGGATGTCCTTCCCCTGATAAAGGCAGTACTTTCATGTTCGCGTACTGATCACCCCCGGTGCTTGTTGGCGGGTCCTGTGCCTTTTTTACTCAGCATGGATGGAACTGGGCATTACGCGAAGTGAAACAAATCAGACAAAAACAAATACTATAGGATCTCACGTGTAGAAGATCAAAAAAAGGCGAACTCGGATGCACTTGGAGCAGTAGGATGGTGGTTGTCGGCGCTGGGAAGTGGAGGAAATAGGGAGATTGGGCAAAGGGTACAAACTTCTAGCTATAAGTCCTGGGGAATCTAATGACTAGATGACTATAACAATATTGTGATATACTTGAAGTTGTTCAGAGTTTAGACACACACATAACTGTGAGCGGATGGAAGTGTTAGCTAACCTAATTGTAATAATCATTTCTCAATATATAAGTGTTTCAAATCATCACGTTGTATCCCTTCAATAAAGCTTAGGAAAAATCAAATGAAGGTTCCAGGTTCTTCCGTCTGAGTCAGAAGATGCGGTGTGAGGTCAGCGGTTCGGAGTCCCCACGAGCATCCCACGTGATGCTGATGTGAAACTGCCACTCCTGGCCTGGAGGAGGGAGTGGGTGTGGGATGTGTGGCTCCAGCAGAGATAACCTCTGCCCTCTCATCCCTGGTTGCTTCCCACCCAGACGTTCTTCACATCGCAGATGATGATAAGCAGAAAACCCTCCCAGAAGGTGAGTTGCAAAGCTGGGCCAGTTCTCTCCCTAGACCTCTGGCCCTGGCTCCCAAATGGGTGTTAAATGGAAAGCCTGTGTGTCTTCCCAACCCCCAAACCAAGGGTGCTCTGATGGCCCAGGACGGGCTCAATACTGCCACCCACTGGAGGACCAGAGGGAAGGTTAGGTATACGGGTATGTTAAAGAATTCATGGGTGAACGGTGGTGTTTGCAATATGACAGGGAAGGTCTCACTGAGAAGTGACTTTTCAACAAAGACTTACACGGAAATAAGAGGGGAGTGACCTATGTATTAATAGCTATTTTGGGGAAAAGATTCCGGGTAGAAGAATTAGCAAGTGCTAAGACTGTAAAGGCAGAAATCCCTGGCATAGGGACAGATGGGATGAGTGTGGATTCATGGGAAAGGGAGGGCATATTGGATGACAGTTTTTACTGGAAGTGGGATTGGCAGTCACTGGAGAGGTTTGAGGTGCCGGTGAGAGACATCTGTGTGTCTTTTGAGAAGATGCCTGTGCTTGATGTGTGGACAGTAGACAGTAGGGCTGAAGCCGGGGGTCCAGCTAGGAGGGGGTTGCAATAATCCAGGTAAGAACTGATGGTGCACGAGGTAGGGGACTGGCCCTGGAAGTGATTAGAAGCGACCAGCCCCTGGCCTGGGTGGGAGGTGGCGCCAACAACTACAAAGCTGTGTGACTAGGAGGTTCCCAATGGCTTCTTCAATCTCTGACACTCAGAATGAATCAGGAAATTGCTAAGTATCCATCAGAAAAGTAATTCTGAAATGGCCGGTTTGTTAGGGGGTGAGGTGAGTGTAGGGCAGTGGAGGCTGCTGCTCGCGGGTTGTGAAAGAACGCAGACAGTGGAGGAAGAAGAAAGCATTGACGGCACTCCAGCAAGAGTGCGTCGAGTCCGGGAGGGACCGCCGCCCAGGCCGGGCTCTGGGAGCCAGCCTTGTACAGGGGAGGCATCAACCCTGGTTCTTAGGCCGTTGTGGTCATGGTTCTGCTGATTGGTCAGGGCTCAGGCAGGGAGCAGGTGACCATGGCTCCAGGTCCCCGTGTTAGTCATGACGTTCATGGTTCGGTCCTGTTTTCAGGGGACGCAGTTCGTGGCACATTTCGTTTTCATGAGCCTGCAGTTAAAACACAACAGGCCAAGGCGTTATCTTAACTTGACCGAAACTCGGTTTCTGTGGTTAACTCACCTGAAGCTTTTTGTTCCCAGAACATATTTTAGTGTTGAGCAGAAGCTGAGGTCCTAGGGGCTTCGTGGTGAAAGGGATGTGTAGGGGTAGGTGGGCAGATCTCACAGTGTTCCCTCAGAACGCAGCTGCTTGTTGGGTCAGGTCCTGACCCTGCCAAGACTTCCTGGCTGTCATCGTGTAGCTATGTTCACCCTCCCTGAGCAGTGTGCAAGGGAAGTTAAGAAGTGATAGATATTGAAGAGGCAAGAAGGTGAGATGGAGGAACCATGAGTCCTGGTGGGTAATGGGGAGCCAGCCTAGAAAAGTCCGGGGAAGAATGTCTAGATACATTCGTCACAGTGCACTTGTAAGGACAAGCTTATCTTCTATTTTAAAGGGCTGTAGTGTTGGTCTCCCCACGCTAAAGCTACGTGTGTGGAGTTGAGAACTCTGTCTCACTGTCATATCCTCAGTGTGGACGTAAAGGGGCCATAGCGGAGGCCAGCTTGGTGGTACCTACAAACTCAGAGATTGAAAGTAATCACCTAAGATGGTCTGAACATAAAAATTCCTGACTAAAAGAGGGTCATAGCCATTAGTCACATCCTTGGCCTACTGTAGCTTCCATGACAAAGGTCAGTCTTTACCTTCACTGAGCCCAGTCTACCTTTTTGGACCGAAGATCACATTCCCTTGGGATGTCAGAGTCATCCCTTTTTCCAGACCTCGCAGGGCACAACCCACTGCACCAGAGCAGGCGGGCACAGCACCCTCATTCTGACCTTGTTCCCCACGTGCTGTCTTATGTGCTGTAAATGTTACTTATTAACGACCCTGTAGCCTCCAAGGTAGAAGTACCAGGGCTGTCCGGAAAGTATCCGGCCATGTGCTATGAAAAATAGAGGCATCGATGGCTGGATTTTTCCACACAGCCTTCGTATATGTCTCTGTTTTACTTTTTGTCCAGTTCCAGAGCTTTCCCTGCTCTGCTTTCTCCCACCCCCTTAATCTGCTGCCCGTGGACGTCACGTGACCCTCACGTCTCCTCCTCTGATTCTAAGGTATAAAACAAGCTACCAAACTGCCATTCTCTGGAGCATTTTCTGAACCTGTTGAGATTTTTGTTTCCCAGCAACAGTCAGTTTGGCTCAAATAAACTCACTGAGGCTCCCTACAGGTTTGGCCATTTCTTACGCTGACACCAGCACTAGACTGCAGGCAATGTGCAGAAAATGTAGACCCAAAACCTAGACACGGTAGCTGGCCGACATCCTGGCTCCCTGAGGGGAGAGCTCCGAGCATCTCGCGTTACTCTGTAGGAGACCAGGGAGAGAGAATGTGGGAGAGAGCAGACCCCAAGAAGCAACATGGCAGAAACTTGTTGGATCTGGGAGACAGAGGAATAAAAAGGGGGATCGCCCGTAAGACGGGGGTTCTTGGTAAGCGTCATGGGAAGGCATTCTCTGACAGACATACCAAATAAAGCCATAGGAACAAAGGCAAGCAAGTGGGAATTTATTAAAATAAAGAAAATATATCCCTGAAGTGTGGGAGTGGACAGGCCCAGAAAGAGAGGATTGTGCCTCAGAACAGAGGAAATTTAGGATTATATTCAAACAAGGGCCTGAAATACTCAGGGGGTTGCAGGCCAGGGCAGGTCTTTGCCGACCACTTCTTCCTGTGGGGAGGGTGGGATTCTCTTGTAGGAGACGCGTTGACATGGGGTGGAGATTGCTCCTTGCCTGCAGTGCTGATAGTTATCACCCATCAGGTGACCAACCGTCCTCCTTTAGGGAGGACAGTCCTCCTTTTGGAAATTCTGTCCTCCCTCGAAAAGTGTCCTCCTAGATGTCCTCCTTTTCGATATGTAATATTAGATGTCCTCCTCTTTTTTTTTTTTTTTTGGTTCTGCAATTGATTTCTTCTTTTCTTTTTCTTTTTTATTGTTAAATTTATTGGGGTGCCATAGATTGGTAACAATGAGATTGTTTCCGGATGTACAAGCGACGTCACATCACCTATTTTTCTCATTATGTGCCCACCTCCCAGCATCAGCTGTCCTCATGGGAAAAAAGTTGGTCACCTTATCATCCATCACAATGAGGTGTAGCTGCACCTTTTCTTAGGAACTGTTTCCCCGCCCACAACACTAATCCTGCATAATTCACTACAATGAGCGACAGCCACACCTTTTCTGAAAAATGATCCCAACTCATCTTTTCTTCGTCTCCTGTGCTCAGTCCTTCCTTTCCTCCCACAGCCCTGTTCTTTCTAGCGAGGGAGACGAAGATGCAGGAGTGAGTCCAGGAGAAGCAGGGAGGGGCGGAGAGGAGAGATCGGCTTGAAAACCTGGGCACGAAGCCAACCTGACAAGGTCAATTAACGGATTTTCAGTAACACAGCGAGTGCTGTGTTCAGTGGACAGGTAAGTGGACATCACTTACCCTTGGTCATTAGTGAAGGTAAGGCAGGCGGGGCCTCCCTGCGATGTGTGCGAAATTAGAAGACCCATGGGGAAGCCGGGGTGGTTCAGTGGGTTAAGCGCTCACTTTGCAGCGCCGGGGACAGGGGATCGAATCCCGGCCCCGGCCCGTGCGGACCCATGTGCTGAACTGGGAGCTCCCCCAGTTCAGTTCTCTCTCTGTCTCTGTCTCTGTCTTTGTCTCTGTCTCTCTCTCTCAAAGATAAATAAATAAATAAATATTAAAAAAAAAAAAATTAGAAGACCCCCACAGAATTCCTTCCAGAAGGACCTGGGAATTTGTTTCTATGCCTTAAGACAATGGCTGCCTCCCCGGCAGGAGGCTGTTCTCAGTCCAGGAGGGTCAGGGATCCTGACCACTGCTACCTGCTTGTTTTCCCAGATTTTTCTGGTTATATCTTTCCTCTGGGACATGGTAGGACAGCGGGGAGTCAAAACGCTATTGGCTATGACGATGACCTTGGTTCTAAACCTCATCAGTTCTAAGCCTAATCAAACAAACAAACAAACAGACAAAAAAATGACAGAAAGCAAATAGCAGGGTTCACTGGATTCGCATAACTTACCCCAAGTGACAAAGGTACTTTCTGTGGCTTCTAGCATGTCCAGCAGCTGGGCTGGGCCCTGGGCATGTTGGTGTGTGGCAGACTGGTGTATGTAATTACCATGTTGCATGTCAAGCGTGTTGTTACAGTGCAAATGCTAGAGTGAAACTCAGTTTGGGGGCATCGTTGGGTCCAGCGGTGTTAATGCACAAAGCTCAGCTCTGAGCTGTGTCCCCGAATGGGGTGGTGATCAGATTCCCAGGTGTAGAAGGGCACTATGAGACTTAACGTGACTATTGAAAGGGAGGGGAAAATGGGAATAAACATTCTGTGAAGTACTGTCAGCCACTGTGCTGAGCGTCTGTTCTGCGATGTTACAAAACCTTGCAGAGGTGGCCTTCCTGTGCCTTCGGCTTCCCCTTCCACACGCATTCCACCTAATCCTGTAGAACTACAGGAGTTCCTACCAGAGTTACTTGGAAAGGGAATGGGGCCAGTTCTCTTTGCCCATTTTTAAAAGAACCTCCTCTCTTTAGCGTTGAAGATTGTGGTAAGATTAGATTACATAATATATGTACAGTCCCTGACACAGAGGAGGTGTGAGAAGTTTAATTCCTGCTGTAAGAGGTTCTGCCCAGGGTCCTGGCCCTGTGCCTGCCCTTTGTCTTGAAGGTTTTTCTACCTTTCTTGCTGATTTATGGTTACAATTTGCGTACCGTGCGTTTCAGGAAGAATAAGAGCCAAGAAATAGGTCATTCGCGAATGAATCCATGAATCAAAGGCTTGTTCAGCCACTTGCTTATCTTTGTGTCTGTCAGTGTATAGAACATTAATTATGAACACAAAAGGGACTCTAATAAATCTGATAGTTAATGTCAGTCAAAAAATGAGAGTCAGTGGGGGATGCTGGGATAGCTCAGCAGGTTGAGCACTTGCCTCGCCATCATGAGGTCCAGGGATCCATTCTCAACCCTGTTTGCTAAACTGCAGCACAACTGGTAACTGCTGGGATGGCATAGCAGCCAGGGTTCTTGCCTGCCATGTGGGAGGCCCCCGGTTCGGTTACCACCCAGCGTGGCCCCACATCCACCTGTGTGGAATGAAACCACGTCACAACTAATGATGTACAACTGTGGGGACTGCTCTGGGCCCTCCTCTCTTCTCTCTGTCTCTCTCTCTCCCCTTGAAAAAATAAATCAATAAATCTTGAAAAAATAGAAGTGGCAGTCTGGCCAGAGTGATCACGTGAAAGGTGTAACCAGTGAAAGTCCTACCCAGATAAGTCCATGTGTGGACTTGACTAAGAAGGACTTGTGAGACCTGTTCTCTGGAGCTTGTCTGAGAAACTCTGCTTGTTATCGGGAGGTCTGACGATCGGAAGGAGGCCTATTCAATGGGAACCTTTCTCTCTAAGATAAAGCAGTAACCAACCTGGTAAGTTCTTATGGGGGTCAGAGGAAAAATAAGAAGAGAAGATACTGTGGTCAGAGACTAAAATGTTCAGAATATGTTTGTGGACTGAGTAGAGGGTGTTTGTTTTGTTTGTTTAAGTTTGAAACCTCTTCCCCCTCCCTGGAGAGAAAGGTAGCACTTCTTCCTAAAGTTCTCTTTCACAAAGGAGGATTCCTGATGGCAACATGCAAGCACGGAAGCCTAAGGGATATATCTTTCATACATCTTTTTTTTTTCAAGATTTATTTCTATTGTTTGAGAGAAGGAGAGAGAGAGAGAGAGAGAGAGAGAGAGAGAGAGAGAGAGAGAGAGAGAGAGAGAGAAGGAGAAAATGAGAATGGGGAGGGCCCAGAGCAGTCTGCATAGTTGTACATTATTAGTTGTGACAAAGTTTCATTCCACACAAGTGGATTTGGGGACACGCGGTTGGGAACCTGACTGGGGGCCTCCTGCATGGGAGGCGAGAACCTTCTCCGCCATCTCGGCAGTTACCAGTTGTGCTGCGGTTCAGCATATGGGTTTGCAGGGCCAGGCCTGGGAATCAATCCCTGACAAGCTCAGGGGAGACCTATAGGGCAGACCCTGCAAACTCAGAGACTGAAATAGGATGGTCTGAACATAGAAACTTCCTAACTGAAAGTAGGCCATGGCTGCTAGTCACGTCCTTGGCCTACTGTAGCTTCCTTGACAAAAGTCAATTTTTACCTTAACTGAGCCTGTGTTCTACTGTCTTTTGCATCTAAGATCACATACCGGGAAGCTGGGATGGCTCAGTGGGTTGAGCACTCGTCTTGTAGCCCTGGGGTTCAATCGAATCCAGGCCTGGCCTGTGTAAACCCATATGTTGAACTGGGGTGTGCCCCTAGTCTGTTTCTCACTGGGGCGAGCCTCCTATGTGGGAGGCCCCAGGTGTGGCTCCCACTCTGGGTGTGCCTCCCATGTAGGAGGCCCTGTGCCTGGTTCCTGCCCTGTGCAGCCCTGAGCCCACCTGTGGAGTGAAACTATGTACAAAACTAATGACGTGCAACTATGGAGTCTGCTCTGGGCCCTGCCCCTTCTCTCTGTTTCTCTCCATCTCTCTCTCTCTCTGTTCAAGGAAGTATGTGTCTCCCCATTGTACTTTTTATCAATCCCAGATTCCCCTGCTTTGCTTTCTCCCACCCGCTTCGTCCACCACCCGGGGATTTCATGTGACCTTCCTTATGTCTCCTCCTTTGACTCGGATGTATAAAATTAGCTGCAAGGCTGCCGTTCTCCAGAGCATTTTCTGAATCTGTTGAGATTTTGTTTCCTGGCAATAGTCGTCAGTTTGGCTCACATAAACTCGGTAAAGTTCTTCACAGGTTTAGGTGTTTCTCACATCGACATAACTTTTAATCTCTTTGGACCTCAGAATCGACACATCCAAATATGAATTCAAGTTCTTCCTCTTCACAGTGTTCCCTTACTCAAGAAAATGGTGCCCCCATCCACCATGTTACCCAAGCCAGAAGCCCAGGGATCGCCCTTTACCTCTCCCTCTTCCTCATGCCCCCGAAAAGCCACCACTGACCCCTTTTGATTTTATAGCATCTGCTCGCTCATCAACCTCATGTAAGTGACATTATGTGTCACCTGAAACATTGCCACAAATGACCTGATCACGAACCTGTATTCAGCCACTGTAGCTCTCTTTAAGACTGGGTCTTTGTCATGAATCCATTTCGTTCACTTCCTTCCTTCGTTACCTTCTCTAGTGTTTATTGCTGGTATTTCAGAACATAATTGATTTAAAAAAAAATATATACGGTATTTATTTATTTATTTTTATTTTTGACAGAGAGAGAGAGAGAGAGAGATACAGAGACAGAGAGAGCCGAACTGGGGGAGCTCCCAGTTCAGCACATGGATCCGCACGGGCTGGGGCCGGGATTCAATCCCCGGTCCCCGGTGCTGCAAAGTGAGTGCTCAACCCACTGAGCCATCCTGGCTTCCCCCATAATTGATTTTTGATATTGATCTTGTATGTAGCAACTTTACTGAATTCTAACTATTGTGATCCTTTGTTGATTCCCTGTCTTGTTGATACACAGATCATCTGTAAATAGTAAGAGTTCTAATGTTCCTTCCAAATCTTGTACTTCTCCTTTATTCTCCTACCCCTGTGATGAATAGAACCTCCAGAAAATTATTGAATGGCAGTGGTGGGAATGGATGTCATTGTATGATTTCTGTTTTTAAAGGAATATTGCCAGTGCTGCACCATTTATTTGGTGTTTTGCTATACAGTTTTGGTGTGTGCCATTATCAAATTAAGGATAAAAGTCTCTGAATTCCTAATTTGCTAAATTAAAAAAAATTATTAATGGGCACTGAAGTTAATCAAATGATTTTCTTATATTTTCTGCAATGGCCATATAGCTTCCCTGTTAATGTGTTAATGTGTGTTATAGTAATAGATGTTTTAGAGGTAAAGGATCCTTGCTTTTACTGGGATAAACACACCCTGATCATGATTCTTAAAAGACCTTTATTAATTGAGTTTGTCAATGTTGTGTTTAAGATGTTTTTTCCCCCAAGACACAGAAAGTTTCATTATACCAGAAATTAGCAGAACATTGGAAAATTGAAAGATTTTTAGGTAGCTATTACAGCATTGCTGGAATAGAAACATGTATGAAAATATCTCCTTAATTTATCCATCACTTATTATCTCTACTTCTTGACTGCCAAACTGTTTCCTGTTATTCATTCCTTTATTAACCTAAAGAAACAAGTCAACCCTGAAAACCCTGGAATATTAATTTCAACCCTTTTGCCAACCTAATCTTTTCTTAAAAATCTAGCCTTTATTATGTAGAGTAGTTTTAAATTCACACCAAAATTTTAGAATTAGTTGTTCTAATTCTGAGAAGACTGCCATTGGTATTTAAATAGGGATTGTATTCACCTTATATATTGCTTTAGATAGTGAGGACATTTAACAATATTAACCCCTGAAATCCACTAGCATGGTATATATCCTTCCATTTATTTGTATAGTTTCTTTCTTCAATGTCTTATAGTTTTCTGCTTGGTTTTTTTCTATGATTTCTATCTCTTCATTGAACTTACTGTTTTGCTCATGTATTGCTTTCCGGATTCCATTCAGTTGTTTATCTTCTTTTGTAGCTTGTTCAGCCTCTTTTTTTTTCTTTTTTTTCAAGATTTATTTTATTGATTTTTGACAGAGAGAGACAGAGAGAAGGGGGAGGGCCCAGAGCAGTCTCCATAGTTGGCATTAGTTTTCCATATAGTTTCACTCCACAGGTGGGCGCGGGGTTGCGCAGGGCATGAACCGGGCCAGGAGCCTCCTGCATAGGTCCCGGCAACACCCCAGTTCAGCATGTGGGTCTGCACGGGCCGGGGCCGTGACTCAATCCTTGGTCCCCAGGGCCTCAAAGTGAGCGCTTAACCCGCTGAGCCATCCCAGCTTTCCCTCAGCTTCTTAAAGCAGTTATTTCAAAGTTTTTGTCAGCCAATGCATACATCTTCATTTCTATGGGGTCAATTATTGGATGCGTATTGTCTTGTTGAAGTGAAGTTTCCTTGACTGTGTGTAGTTAGGGGCTATTTGGGAGCTCCACAGGTGGTGTATCCCATGAGGTTTCTGGACAGGCCTGTTGGGGGATTCTGAAGCAGTTAGCAGAGCCTGTGGCCCTTTGGTGAGATCTGTTCCCTGTGTGCTGAGAGCCCCCTCCCTTTTCCCTGCTCTAGCTACTCTCACACACCCATCTGCCTCAGAGTTTTGGGTGGGACCAAATCCAAGCGGGCCTCTTAAGAAGTGTCCTCCGTGGCTGGGAGCGTGGGGTGCTCACCATGCTCTCACTTGGTGCCATGGGGGAAATTGCAGCCAAGGGCTGGTGTTAGCACTGAGTTGTGCTGTTGCGAAGGTGAAACTCTTCCTTCCATGCCTCCAGGCATCATTCTTGCGTGTTTTGCTCCAGGGGGTCCCGGCACCTCTCGGCTTGGCGCTGGAGTCCCGCACCGGTACTCTGGTCCATGGGTGGTTGTCAAAATTGGTGTTTCTGTGGTGGGCTGAGGGCTGAGTATTCCTATTCTGCCGTCATCCTTTGATACTGAAGGCATTTCAAAGCAGTGTGAGAACATCGTCCAGGTTGACGACTACCCATAGAGGGCGCCGAACACGGGAGAAATGATGCACCTTATCATTTTCTAGTGCATCATGGTCCACTTAGCACAACAATGCAGGTGTCTGGGGCTTTTTTATTTTTTAAAAATTTATTTATTTTTTATTGTTTGAGGGAAGGTGAGAAAGAGAGGGGGTGGGAGGAAGTCTCCCAGAGCAGTCTCCATAGTTGCACATGATTAGTGGTGACATACATGGTTTCATTCCACACAGGTGGACGTGGAGCCGCATGGGGAGGGAACGGAACCGGAGGCCTCCTGCGTGGGAGGTGAGAACCTTTCCCGCTGGGCTATCCTGGAGGTGACCAGCTGTGCTGCAGTTCAGCTTATGTGATTGCACAGGCTGGGGCTGGGAATCGAACCCGGACCTCACGATTGCAAGGCAAGTGCTCAACCACTGAGTTATCTCGGCATCCCTGGGGCCTTTTTATTTAACCATCTTATTCCCATCTTGGTGAAGTCTCCATTCTTGTTCTGTGTCAGTCACAGCAAGGTTGTAGAAAAATCTTAAAGGCACAGGCTTTGCAACATGGAACATAGGTAATTTACACATATAAAATGCAGTCATCTAGGGGTTGATGAAAAACCATACAATTTGGCCAGTTTTATCTTAACTATAGTGGCATGAAAAAGTGTATGTGCTTAGTTTCCGGAAGGAGATTCAGCTCCTCTTTGTCACTTGCCACAAACTGAGCGAGTGCTCCTTGGTCCCCCTGACCTGGAGGGGCTCCTAGTCTCATCTCTTGTCACTCAAGGTCATCCTGCTCGCTAGTTATTCAGGTAAGACTTGGGGTCCATTTCTGCTGCTAAGTGGGGAAGGAGCACACACATCTACTACTTTGTGTCGACACGACACAGGCCTAACTGAATCTATGAAGAGCTCAAGTCCCTGTCAATCTCATGTGTAAGACCCAGCTCATCTTTGTGCTCCCTTTCTGTTTCTAGAAACATGTCCTCCGTGTTTGAGAGAACTATCAAGGACGTGGTCAAGGAGGTTGGAGGCAAAGAACTGATGCCTGTCAAAAGCATCTCGGATGCCACCAAAATACGTCCGTTTTCTGTGTTATGGAATAAGCCCGCTCAGCCATTGTTCTGGGGACAACCTGATGTTCCCCTTGGCATCTCCCTCATGCACATCCTTGAACCAAGTCCTTCAGTCCCAGGTACTCCACAGGGGGCACAGGAGGCAAGGACTGAAAACAAGGGTGCGGACACAAGGGGTGCAGCGTGGAAGAAATTCTGAGACACCCACACAGGGACAAGGAACTAAGGTTATTTGAGAACCTACCGGTACTAATTATAAGCTCAGGCATATATGAGTTCCTGTAATACTTACATGAGTGTCTTGAGTCAGGAATATTATCCTCACTTTACATACCAGTAAATTAAAGCTTACAAAAGAATTTTTCAAGGTTCTATACCTGGGTACTGGTAGAATTGGGACTCAGACCCAAGTCTCTGGCTCCAAATTCCAAACACTTTGTGTTCCTGTGAGCTGCCTCCTAGGGCAGGGGTGGCGAACCTTTTGGCAATTGAGTGCCAAAGTTTATGAAATAAGAGTTTACTCGCTCGACTTGTGTGCCAACCCATTGAGTAAGATAGAGGTATCGATTATTTTTATGTCTGTAAGAGCATAAACAATAATTTTTTAAATGGTGTTCACAGCTCCGCGTGCCGAAATAATTGCTCCACGTGCCACTTTGGGCACGCGTGCCATAGGTTCGCCACCCCCGTCCTAGGGCAATGCTATGCCTGGAAGTATGAGGTAGTAGGTCTCTGGGACCGGTGTTCAAGTGACATCGGCATTTCTTTGGGTTAAGACATTATCCCTGTTATCCAGGCTCAAACATTTATCCTCAGGAGTTATTTACACTTAATTGATGAGTTAGCTTTTTGATTAAGAGATTTAACTGAGTAGCAAGGAGTGTGGGGGGCAACTTGGACCCAGTCATTTCGTTCCTGTTCTATGTCCCAGCTGTTCTGGAGTGAATTCTTGGCTAAGCCTCAGGCCACCTGTTCTGCTTCCAGACACCACTGTGACAGCACCACTCCGAATCAAAAACGATGTGGTCCAGAAGCAGATGGCAGGCGTGAGTGTGAATGCCGGGCCAGAACTGAGCTTCTCGGTGGAGACTACTAAGGACCAAGGATCCTCCCATGAGTATTGGATCGTTACCATCCCATATGAAACCTTGGAAGACCTTCCAAAGAGGTGAGGCCCTGATCCTGGAAATCTACAGGATGGCCCAAAACGAGGTCTACAGTCTAATTTGTTTGCATTTTATTGCATTATGTACGGTCACCATATCATCTGCTGGGATGAATTTCATTGATTCAGCTGTATGCCACCTTTTGGGCACCCTGTATAAAGTACCCCCTAGTAGGACCAATACCACTTTGGAAAATTAAATGCAGGTGCCTTTGACACTATGGCATGCATACTTTCCTTCCTGCACCCCCATCAGAAAACAGGGGTTCTTCCACCCTGCATATGAGGGAAGGTATTTGCTTTACTGAGTAACTTACCCCATAAGCCAGTATCTTCCTACCCACTGAGGGAACACCTGTCACATTTGCAGACTTGGAACCTCTTCCAGGTCCTGAGGACGAGGGGGACCCAGAGGAACCCCAGGAGGCTTTGCTTCCCGCTCTGACCCTCTTCCTCCCTTCCATCCACAGGAAACGGTTGGACCCAGAGCCATCCATCCTGAAGCAGTGCCGGAAAGCAAAGAGGAACCTGTACGTTGTGACAGAGACCGTGGAACTGCTCAACAACCCCACACTGTGTGATTGCAGCAGCGTGAATGCTGGGGCAAAGTTTTCATATCTGAATAAAATTTTCAAGGTATGAGAGGAGGCTGCCAAGCACAACTGGCCCAGCCTCCCTCCCCAGGGGTGTGCATCAGAACCAGTACCTGTCTCCTGAAGTTGGGAGGTGTGGGGTCCTTATTCTCCACTTCTCATGTGGCGGTATATCCTGATTCTTGACCTGAGACTCTTCTGACATCCTCCTTCACGGTGCTTTAGTGGCTGTGATCGTTCAGTCTTGATAAAATGGGAAAGAGGCTTAATTAAGTGGCATTCCATTTTGTTTTGGGGGAAGTGATGGATTTGGGCAAATCTGAAGGGGTAGCTGCGGTGTGATCTATGTGTTCAGTGTTATCCTGGGAGAAATGAGGGGCCAGTCACACCAAACCTTGGTGGTGAGAGTATCTTAGATGCCATGCTAGCCTGAGCAGAATTGATTTAAGATTTGAATGCCTTCAAGCTCATATGATTTCTCTAACACACTGCTCACAAGAATCAATGATAATGCCTTTCATTAGATAAGCAATTCACTTATCAAATATTTTGTGGTGGTGGTAAGAGACCATAATGGAAAAAAGAAAATAAATGAAAGTCTTTTTTTTTTTTTTTTCTGAGAGGAAACAGCTAGCTCTCTTTCTTCCTTCAACTCTGAGTATCCTGCCTGCAAACCCTGACACACATATCCCAGCACAAGATTGAAGGACTAGTCCCTGGGGAAATTAACCAGTCTAAAAGGAAAATCCCAAACATCCCAACTGTTGTGGATCCCAAAGAAATAGCTTGATCCCTGTCTGATCACCCAGAAGTGAAACCCTCCACTCTGTAAGCCCTGCCATTATTCACTTACCTCCTAACCCTCCCTCTTCCCCGTCACTGGTGACCACTGATCTTTTTACTCTTTCCATCATTTTGCCTTTTCCAGAATGTCGTATAATTGAACTCATCCAGGGTTCAGCTTTCTCAGATTGACTTCTTCCCTTTGGTAATGTGCATTTAAGTTTTCTTCGTGTCTTCTCATGATTTGACAACTCATTATTTTTTTTAGTGCAGAATACTGTTCCATTGTCTGGATGGACCACCGTTTATTTATCCCTTCACCTATTGAAGGACGTCTTGGTGGCTTCCAAGTTTGGGCACTTATGAATAAAGCTGCTCTAAACATCAATGGTATGGTTTCTGTGTGGACACAAGTTTTCAATTCCTTTTGGCGAACACCAAGGAGTGTGATGGCTGGATTATATGTTGAGAATATACTTGGTTTCGTGAGACACTGCTATACTCTTCCAAAGTGGCTGCTCCACTTTGCATCCCACCAGCAATGAGTAAGAGTTCCTGTTGCTCCATGTCATTGCCAACATTTTGTGTTGTCAGCGTTCTGGATTCTGACCATTCTTATAGGGGTGTCCTGGTAGCTCATTGTTGTTTCAATTTGCGTTTTTTTTTTCTGATGACATATAACGTGGAACATCTTTTCAAATGCTTATTTGCTATCTGTGTAACTTCTTTGGTGAGGTGTCTGTTCAGGTCTTTTGACCATTTTTTTAATTGGGTTGTTTTCTTCTTTTTGGGTTTTCAGAGTTAACATTTCTTGTAAGACATGTTTACTGTTTGATTGAGAAAGTATTATTCCTTTGATACTTTCAGAGGGCATAGAATTTTAGGTTGATTTTTTTACCCCCTCTCAACACTATATACTTCACCCGAGTCTCCTTGTTTTCATGGTTTTTGAGAAGTTATAATGCTTATATTTTCTTTTCTATAAGGGAGGTGTTTTTACTCTCTGATATTCATAGATCTAACTCTTTTTTTTTTAATCTTGCTTGGAGTTCTCTGAGCTTCCTGGGTCTGTGGATTGGTGTCTGACATTAATTTGGGTAAACTCAATCATTAGTACTTCACATATTTCTTCTGTTTCTTTCTCTCTTTCCTTTTTTATATTCCCATTACATGTATGTTATAACTTTGGTAGTTCTCCTACAGTTCTTGGATATTATGTTTCCTTTTGTTCTCAGTGATTTTTCTCTTTGCTTTTCAGATTTGAGATTTCTACTGAGATGTCTTCCAAGTGCAGAGGTTTTTTTTTTCCCCCAACTGTGTCCAGTCTACTAATGAGCCAATCAAAGGCATTCTTTATTTGTCATAATGGTTTTGATCTCTTTAGCATTTCTATCTCTCTGCTTACACTACCCACCTGCTTTTGTATTTTGCTTATATTTTCCATTGGATCTCTTAGCATATTAATCAGTTGTTTAAAAATTACCTGTGTAACAATTCTACCATCCATATTACATCTGAATCTGATTCTCAGCTAGCTCTTTCTCTTCAAACTGTTGCTTATTGCCTTTGGATATGCCTTGTAATTTTTCTGTTGAAAATTGGACACAATATACAGGGTAAAAGGAACTCTGGTAAATTGGCCTTTAGTGATTCGGTGGTAAGATGTAAGGGGAGAGAAGCTCTCTATAGTCCCATGAACAGGTCTCAGTTTTTTTTGTTTTTTTTTTACTAAGCCTATGCCCATGAACTTTTTAGCACTCTTTCCCCGCTTAGGTATAACAGGGGAACTAGAGGGAGCTAGAGTTGGATAGTTCCCTTTCCAAAACTTAGAAGGCTAGATGAGGCTTAAATTGGGTATTTCCCCTTTGTCAGTTGGTTTGGCTCTTATAAAGGTAGGAAAATGAAATCCTCATCATCAACATGAGAAAGTGACTAGATATACTTAAATTAAAAAAAAAAAAATTAAACCAGTGCCATAGCAACATGAAATTGAAGGATGTGAAGGTAAATATGGGTAAAAGAAAGGAGCAGAAACTAGAAATCAGGGGTAAAAATGCTGAGGGCGAGGGGATGCTGGTTCCTTTTCTCATGAGTTTTCTAGATGTATTTGACTTTTGAAGTCACACGCATATATGACCATGTCACCTGGTTTCTGTTCCCAGATTGGAGGAAAGGGAGAGGTTCTCAGAAAGAGAGAGAAGTGCGTGACTTTGAAAAAGGGTATGGCGTTGGCCTACAAGAGGAAGCAGCTGGTCTTCACAACAGGAGGCTGGGGTAAGTGGAGAAGGAGGCAGGTGGGGGAGGGATCTGCTTCTCCCGAGAACAGAGCTGAGAAGGGAAGGACCAGCGACATTTCTCAGCTGTCGGGAACACCCACACATCCCCACCACCCACAGCCATGGCCTGACTGGAACATTGCTCTGGGAAGACAGTCTCCTACATGGAGAGAGACCAGCGAGGTGCCCAGCGCAGTCATCCTTAGCCCTCAGCCATCTCCATTCAACCCCCTGCAACCCCCATAAAGTGTTGGCACAAACACAACATAACGCAGAGTTTTATCTCCCTTTCTCCCTCCCTCTCTAGCCTCAAAGTGCACAGGTCCCCAACACACACACACTTGGGGTTCTGACTCCACTGGGAATATCATTTGCATCAAAAAGCAAATGCAAACCAGGGTGGCATAGTGATCACTGCCAGGGTCCCTGCTCACCCTTCCCAAATGCTGAGTCCCAGGTAGAGGTCCCAGGGTATAGCTGGGGCTCAGCCTGAGATCAGGGGTGCCCTCCCCCACAGCACTCTCTCTCTCTCTCTCACACTCAATCGTTGCTGTAATGTCTGGTCAAGGGAGGGTCCTGCTATCAGTTACCTCCTCTCAGTGGCAATAGAATGAAGGTGAACTCTGATCTCATGGGGTCAGTGGCTCCATTTAATCTTCAGATATGGTTTTAAGTGTTGGCACATGTGCACTAAATGAAGCTAGCTAGATTCAGACGAAAGGCTCCCCTCAGCAGTGTCTGCAAGACGTGTCCTGCCCACTAGTGGGCGAGTGGGGCTTGTCTGCTTGCACGGTGCTGCCCGAGTGGTGACTAGACGAAGCTCTATGGTGGTCCAGGGCAGTAAACATGCACTTCCATGAACTAATTTAATCCTCGTAACAAATCGAGAGGACAGTAGTGTGCTGACCAGTGCAACAATTTACCCCAACCCTTGCTGGGTGACAGACATTATCTACCAAATGAAATGAGACTTTCTCTCTAGAACTGATGGAGATGAATGTCTGGCAAAGTGAGGGCCACACGTCAGGCCTCTGCCATCTCATAAAAACCCCTCACTCAAGTGTCCTCTCTTCCCGCTCATGCTCCTCTCAGCCAGCATCCTTAAAGAATCTTCTACACTGTGCTCACCACCCGCCTCCCCCGGCCCCAGCATGCACTGCAGTCTGTCCTCCACTGAATCTACTCCACATCGTCACTAACGACCACACACTTGGTCATTCCCTTCTTGGAACTCTCTTTTCTCTGGGCATTGTGACACCATATTGTATGAGGTTTCCTTCATGGGCTCCTGTCCCCTATCACACACTTAATCTTGGGCACTAGGCACGTCTCAGACGTTCCCCATTTCTTATGTTAACTATGAAGATGGCAGTTCTGGGAGGAGATGATGGAGGAGATGGGAGGAGAGTAAGACAAGGGCAACAGGAAGACAGCCCCACCGAAAGAGGGAGGAAGCAAGCACATGTCCTGTCCCTGACAAGGCAGTTCTCTAGTGTTAGCGTCCTGACCACCCCCGGTGCTTGTTTAAAACCAGGTTCTAGATGCCTTTTTATTTTTTTAATTTTATTTTTTAATATATTTTTAAAGATTTATTTTATTGATTTTTGACAGAGAGAAACAGAAACAGAGAGAGACAGAGAGAAGGGGGAGGGCCCAGAGCAGTCTCCATAGTTGACATTAGTTTTCCATATAGTTTCACCCCACAGGTGGGCACAGGGCTGCGCAGGGCAGGAACTGGGCCGGGAGCCTCCCGCATAGGCCCCGGCAAGAACTGAACTGGGGGCACAGCCCAGCTCAGCATGTGGGTTCGCATGGGCCGGGGCCGGGATTCGATCCTGGGTCCTTGGGGCTTGAAAGCGAGCGCTTTACCCGCTGAGCCATCCCGGCTTCCGCTAGATCCCTTTTTAGAGGGTCAGAGTCAGAAGAGACGGTGTGAGGTCAGGGGTTCAGAGTTTCTATGAGCAACCAGGTGATTCTGATGTGGAGCTGCCACCCTGGGTCTGAAGGAGGCGGCAGCGTGGGGGCTGTGGGTGTGGGGACGTGCGACTCCAGCAGCGTCTCCTGACCTGGCTTCTTCCCACCCAGAGATTCTTCACGTCGCCGACAATGAGAAGCAGAAAACGTTCGCAGATGGTGAGCTGGCAGATTCTACCTACACCAGGCCCTGCTCAGCCGTTGACCTTGGGGCACCCATAAAAGCCCTGCTGTGACCCGGCAGACACGGGCCCCTGGTCACAGGGAAAGCCACTGAATTTCTCCTTCGAGTACTGGGATGGGAGGGTGTGTGTGCGCTCACTGGTGTGCATGTGTGTGTTGGGGGAATGGAGACCAAATCATTGTGAGTGATCAGTTCTGTTTCTCTTTCTAGAGTTACAGTTTAAGGGATTGTCCCGTAAAGGTGAGTAGATGACAGAGCCAGGACAAGGGGGACGTGATCCCTCCTTGAGGCCCGATTTGACACAACGGAAGCCCCGTGTCATTGCTTTTGCCAGCCTTCCCCGAGGCACTGGGATCTGGCCCCGGGGGAAAGGGCAGGGGTGGATGGAAAGGGGTCAGAGTACCGGGAGGAAGATGGAGAAACTGAGTGTCTGCAGAGACTAACTCTTGGGTTTAGTTTCTCTTCTAGACCACATGATGACAGAGGTGTCCCCAATAGGTGAGTGTGCCTTTGCTGGGGTCAGGAATGGGGATCTCACTGTATTTATCTGGTCTGTGGGGTGGACTGGTCCTGCCTTTGCCACCAGGGCCCCAGGCCCTGGCCCTCGTTCCTGTGGGATGGGGAGGGTTGGGGAGGCCGGGGAGGTGAAGGCTGGACCCGGATGGGGCAGGAAGACATGAAGCAAGAGGGAGAAGGTGGTAGGAGGGCAGAGTCCTGGGAAGTGTCTGTGAAGCAAACGTGAGGAATGAGACAACGAGATGGTCACTTGCCATTCTCTTTCTAGGGAGAACGCCGGTACCTTTTTGGCTAGGTGAGTGTGCGTGGCCAGGGAACCTGGGGGTCTCTGGGTGGGAAACTGCAAAGCTCAGAACCCCAATTGGAAGTTTCCAGGCAACTCAGAAAACTAAGCTTTACTTCCAGATTCACAGTTTAGACAGCTTCATTCATTCGTTCATGCGTTCACGCGTTCATTCATCTGTGTGCGCGTCAGCAAACATTCACTGAGGACACACTGGGCAGCAGGTGTCACTCTGGGCGCTGGGGAAACAGCAGCGAATCAAACAGCAACGCCTGCCTCGCCGGAGCTTCGTTCCGGTGACCTGTGGCTCAGCAGGTGGCCTTGATGCAGCCTTTCAGGTCTCGGAGAAGCACAGACCACATGGGTAATCCTCTCTAGACGTGTAAGACACAGGCACGGCCACGTGAGAGTGAGGCGACCCCGAACACGTCACACACATGCTTTCAGCTAACTGTCGTGACAGCCTCTCTAGCGTCCAAAGCTGGGACCCACGTTGCTTCAGACGTGCTCCAGCAAGAAGCCCCTGCTCATTTTCTTCCTCTTCGCCTTTGCAGAAGCCTCTTCTCTCCTCTCTGCATTCGCTCCTCACCTCATTTCAGCTGACGTGTCCCGTCTGTCTAGACTTCATGACAGCTCCATCCCCAGAGCTCATAGGCTGTCCCCGGAGGGGCTTCGGGGCAGCAGCTTAAAGGGACAGAGAAATCCTGCTCACATTGATGGGAGAGGGTTTACCTGCTCGGGAAGGTTCCAATCTAACCGCTGTCTCTGTTTCCTGACTGCCATAAATTCCTGCCGGAGGGCAGATTTCCAGTGCCTGCAGGAGGAGGTTTCCGGGAAAGAACAGTTGGTCCAGGATAATCTGTCCAAGAACCTTCAGGACGCAGTGTTGTCCAGCATCCGGGCCGTGCTTGGGGACCGGGAGGCCCTGCAGGACCTCATGGGTCTGGTGAGGGGTCCCGCTGCTGCCTCAGGCTCATCCATCTTGTAAACGGGGGTTTCAGAGATACGGCTGCCAAGATAAATCAGGAGGAGTGGGCATCATCTCAGGGGAATGAGGAAGAGGCCTGGGGCTGGGGACTCCGGCCCTATGCCCAAGGACCAGGGCGTGCATCCCCTGCAGACTCTGGCTGGGTAGAGAGCCATTACCCTCAGCCCTTAATCACTTAGAGACACAGAATTTACAGGCAAAAATCACATGAGCTTGTCCTCATCCTCAGTAATTACACCTGTCTCTCTAGCTTGACCAGGAGCCCGTGGGTCATTTGAATGGTTCTGCTGGCGCTGTCCTAGATGAACTGCGGAAGGACTCAACCAGTCAGCAGGCTATGAAGCACCTCGTCCTTTACCTGCTTGAAGCAATAATGGGTAAGAGTGACTTGGAGCAGGATGGGGGAACATCACCCCCGAAAGGACTGTGTTAGACGCCACCTCTCCAGATGCTTCCAGGACTTTTCATCCTCAGAGGTCAGGAGGGCTCAGGGTCATTAACTTGCTATGTGACGCAGACGGAGGCCTAGGAAGACCAGCCCAAGGTCGCCCAAGGTCTCACTGGGGGGTGGATGGTTCCAGGCTCGAGCCTCAGAGTCCCTCCCTGCGGAGCATGTTCAGGAGCTTCCCGGACACCATCCCGAGAGCAGACAGAGGCTGATTCAGGGCAGAGAACTTGACCTTCTAGTCCAATGGGTTTTATTCCTCTGCTTCTGAGTTCTCCTCTCCCAGGTCCCCCAGTTCATAGTAGGGAGAGCATCTGACTCTTTACTCTCTTTCCCCGAATGTTCCCCATCCTCAGTGCTGAGTGACATCCAGCATGACCTGTTGGCGCAGTCCCTGGAGAGGAAGATCCTGGCCCCACAGCGGGATCTGGTGAGAAACCCCCAGGACCGCACCCAGCGGGGAGGGGGAGACAAGAATGCTTCTGAGAAGAGAGCGATGAACCAGGTGTCCTCTGGGAGGGTAGACAGGACCCCGTGTGGCCCCTGTCAGTGGGCATGAGTCTGCCTGGGGGAGGTCTCGGTTTCCATGGCACCCCCTGCAGAGAGTCCCCACAGTTCTAAAATAGTCACACAGGAGTACAGGTTTGGGGAGCTCAGGGCATCCGAGTCATGTGGTTACCGTTTGAAAATTGCTCTCCTTCTTGTGTGTGTGTGTCATTATCTACGAGTGCACAGACATATACCTATGCACATATACCTATGCACACATGTTGCACACGTGTGCATATACATACACCATTCCAAACACCACCGTTTCACAGGGTAAATATTAATACTATTCATTATCAGCCAAGGAACCGATCGATTTTCGGGGATTTCCAACAACGTGTCCATGTCACACTGATCACAGACATGACCGGGACAGGGCTGCTGACCCCCGGGACTCCAAAGTTCTAGCTCCTTCAGTTACCCGGCATGACTCCGGGCTCTTGGGACAGCAGGTTCTGTGTTCATGACCTCAAAGGCTGGCCTGTGACGTGTGATACCGTGTCTTCCAGGTCAGGAGCATTCTGGAGCCGAACTTCAGGTATCCCTGGAGCATCCCCTTTACCCTCCAACTGCAGCTCCTTGCCCCACTGCGGGGTGAGGCGCTGGCCATCACCCGGGACCTGCTGGAGGAGTGTGGCCTGAAGATAGAGCTGCACGGCCACAGGTCAACCTGGGACCTGGAAGCCAAGAAGCCGCTGTCGGCCCTGTACGGGACCCTGTCCGTGCTGCAGCGGCTGGCGGGGGCCTGAGCCCGCCCTCCCGGGCCGGGCAGTCGGTCCAGACAGGCCCAATCTGCCCTCTGTCTCTACGAGCGTGTGTGTGTTTAGATCCCACAGGTACAGCATTTGGCCTTGTAGAACGCGCACCCACGCTTCTGGCCCAAACTTGCAGGGAAAAAAAATTGTTTCATTTTTAATTCAAAATTTTTTCTTGTTTATATTTAGGCACTTGTTTTTTGGGGTTTTTTTTTTGGTATTATAAAGAAATTTTAGCATTTTTTTTTAAAAACATAACTCCATATGGAATATATCAAACTGATAGCGACAAAGACACAAAGTTCACAGACACAGTCAAATAGTTTAGTGGTTGAGGGTAAGGGGGGAGGAGGTTGGGGAAGAGGGAGGGGACATCGAATATATGGTGATGGAAGGAGAGCTGACTGGGAGATGAGCACATAGTGCAATGCATAGACGATGTCATGTAGAATTGTACACCTGGAACCTACGTAATTTTTACCAACCGATGTCACCCCCAATAAATTTAACAGTAAAAGAAAAACTAATTATTGTATTCCAGGCTATTATTTTGCACATGGATATTGTTATTAATTTCTACAGTTATACTTTTAACTCCTAGGCATAAATAAAAGAATTAAAAACATTTATATAGATACAAAGTTAGTATTACCCAAATAGGAGTATAATGTGCATCTTTATTTTTTTCTCACAAATTTGGGCAAAAAATGTGCACATTATACACAGCAAAATACAGTACGTGATATGCAGAATTTGTCTCTCTCTGACTTTTTTTTCCTACTTAGCCTACGGCCTTCCTGGTAAGACACTGGCTGCCGGGTGGGGTAACTGTAAGTAGGGAGAACATTGAAGAAATTTCTCTAATTGTCCAGAAACTTGGTGGTGCATTTTAAAAGATAGGAGCCAGAAAAGTGGATATATATAATTCTTTTAAAAGTAGATCCCAGGAATACCTTGGGGATACATACATATGTATTTTAATATATTTTTATTTATTTATTTTTATTTTTTGACAGAGAGAGAGAGAGAGAGAGACAGAGACAGAGAGAGAACTGAACTGGGGGAGCTCCCAGCTCAGCATATGGTTCCGCATAGGCCGGGGCCGGGATTCGATCCCTGGTCCCCAGCGCTGCAAAGTGAGCGCTTAACCCACTGAGCCATCCCGGCTTCCCCTACATATGTATTTTAAACTCTTGGTATAGCAGGGCTGTCCAACCTTTTGGCTTCCCTGGGCCTCATTGGAAGAACTGTCTTGGGCCACACATAAATACACTAACACTAATGATAGCTGATGAGCTAAGAAAAAGCTCTCAAAACTTTCATATAATATTGTAAGAAAGTTTGCGAATTTGTGCTGGGCCGCCTTTGAAGCCATCCTGGGCATGTGGCCCGCCATGGGTTGTGGTTGATCTATTGAATGATGAAGACTGGCGATATTTTTCTCAGAAATTCCCAATTTATGCCAGAAGGTGGCAGCATTGTCAAACGGCAGGAAGCTCCTTGGTGCTACCAGACACGCCTTCATTTGTTTTTAAGTCTCCCATCTCTGCTGCCTGTCTCCCCTCCCCCATGTCCACCCTCCGCCCCTCTTAGCTGCCTCCTTGCTGCGTTCACTTGAAATAGATGGAAAGAAAGGAGGCAATGACAGGGGGTTAACCCTGGTTTCTTTTTATGTCCTCCGAATAGAATCTTCCTTTCCAACACTGCATTGATTGTATTAAATGACTCCCTTAAAGATCTCTGGGAGGTAAGACCTGAGTTATGGGGAACTTAGAGCTATTTTCAATGATTCAGGAAAGCTATAAGTTGGTAAAATGTCAACTGCTTATGTGGGAATATTATGGATACTGTGATAAATCTGAGGGTCTCATGCTAAGCCAAAGTCAAAGCCCATTAAGAGTTTTAAATGTCTGTCAGTAAGCAGGGATCTCATATTTAGAAATAAATTCAGCCAAGCAATTAAACTCTTTCAAAATGCTGGAAACTTAGTCAATACATATGAAAGCAGGGCTGGTGAAAATGTTGGGACTCGCTGTCTTGGTGGATACCAAGCTCGTCTTCAGTTAGGAGACTCGCGAAGGGTATGGGGAGAGCTGCTCGGATCTGGGTTTGGAATTTGATGGATCACCAGCTTCGCAATGTCTGGTAGGTAATTCGAATTCTCTGGGCTTCGATTTTCTCATTTTATTGGGTAGTTATTGGATCAGATTAGATCATGCCTATGAAGAGCCTACCAGAGTGCCTAACACACGGGGAATGGTCAACAAGCTGTTCTCAAATGAACTGAACTAAGGCAACGGTGATATTAAGTTCTAAAAAGCCTGTTTTGTGCCCCTAGGGAGACTCAAAGGCAGGGGGAGAGAAAAGTGTGATTCTCTGGCTTGCAACATTTAAATCACTATTTAAACATTTTAGATATTCCGGACAAGGACGATGAGTAACTGGGGCTCAGGCTAGATACTCCTTTTCTTGCCTGTCTTACAGCTTGTACAGAGTACATAGTATCGGTTAAAAAGAAAAGCAAGCCTCAGTGGGTCTCTGCATTTGAATACAGGTAGTTCTCACATATCTGAGGTTGGCCTGGAGGGCAAGCCTTACCTTGAATCAGCCTGCCCTTAATCGTCACAGAAGAAACAAGCATATGCTACCATTATTCACCAGGTCTTATTTCTGCGGAGGGGTGTAGGCTGTCCTAAAACTGAGTCTCCTAAGAACACAGGCAGTGTGTGAACCTGGGTCGGGGGACGTGGGTGCCACACCATCGGCAGCTTTCTTCAGGCCAGCAGAGGGCGTGCTCCCCACGTGCTTTCCGGGGCGACCTGAGTAGAGGCAGGAGATCTTCCAGGCCTGGCAGCTCAAGTCAGAAAGGTGTGGAAGGTGATCTTGCCTTTGTCTGTGTGAATTCTTTGGATGACCTTGCTTTGGGAGGACTCCAGACACAAGTGGGGACTGAGATCTCAGTCTCCTTCTGCCTGGACTTCTCAGGCTGTGCTGGTTGTTCTTCCCCCGAGTGAATGATCAGAGAGAGAGAGAGAGAGAGAAGAAAGCTTCCAGGTCTTTCCTGACCTAGCTAGGGTGACCAGATGTCCCGCGGCGTTTTAAAAAAGTCCCAATTTTTGGAAAGAATGCAAGACAAGCTAGGGAACGGCGGGAGATAGACCCAATTTTTAATCAAGTACCCCCTCCCCCGCCGTCAATGGTGTCCCGCTTTACCAATGCTAAAATCTGGTCACCTTACCTAAGTCACACACTGTGAATTCTGCCATCTTGTATTTGTTAGAAGTTCGTCACTAAGCCCTATTGGAGCTTCAGATCTGGAAGGGAGGCCTACCAGCATTTATGGACTTATTTTAAAACCACCACCTAGATGGGTGTCTCTGTTTTCATACATTTTCTGAGGCCGTGGTTCCCTCAGGATGCAAAAGCAAGCCCTTGGGCGCACATACTTATTTGTTCATTCAACATGTATTTATGGAGTCCCTCTACTTGCCAGGAATCTCAGCATGGAAATATTTCTCTTTGTTTCTTCAGGGGGACTCTGGAAAGAGTTAAAAAAATATAGATTTTCAGCTTCCTTAAACATTTGAAAGGTGATTTCCTAGAGTAACCAAGAAATAGACCGTCTCACCAAGGTAAGGGGGCACTCCAAGCACTTACAAGTTAAGAGCACCATTGTGCTTGATTGCAGTGAATTCAGGGTTGCCTTTTATTTTGGAAATTCTTCTGCTGTTGCAATGGTTGCCTAGCAACCAGAGCTTTGCTTAGTTCACACCAGGAGTGTTTAAGAAGAGTTGCTCAATAGCATTAAAATTCACTGGGTTTCCCAAGCAGCAGAGAAAACGCTGGAAGCTGAGCTCTGATGGCTACCTGGAAATACAGAGGGTGGGCCCGGACATGGGGAGACTGTAGGAAGGGTGGGGTTTGCCTCGGCTGTGGGGAGAGATGTGCATACGTGGCCAGTATCTCTCCTTAGAGACCCCTAGGAATGACGTAATTTATACCTAAGAAAGGATAGCAGTCGTTTCCCAATGCCCTCAATACTCAGCAGCACCCTCACTGAAACAGGAATGACACAGAACGGAGAACGTAGCTGGCATGTGAATCAGCCCCCCTCTGTGTACGTTCTACATACAGTTTCATGATTAGACGCTATACATTTGGGGGACACTGGCACATAGATATGCAAATCCGCTAACGGAAAGCAAGAAAACCTGATTAGAATCCTTCCTTCCATGTTGCGAAATGAATTAAATCCAGTTGCCACCTATAGAACCCACGCCCTATGCAAGGCTCTGGATTCAGTGCCGCTGAAGGGCAGACTATAGCGATGCTCGGCCCCTGCCCTTCATGCATTCAATCAGTGACTGGTGATCAGTGGTAAACTCTGCCAGGTACTCTGCTAGGCACGGGGATAGGGAAATAAATAGAATTGATGCATTCCCTGTCCTCATAGTATTACCTTCTAGTGCGCTTCTTGACACAATGGGGGAGAGAGAACAACTCTCCTGGGGAGGGAGAGAAATAGGACTCAGGTGGGTGAGGGTTTTAACAGCTACGCAAGAAGCCCACAGCCACCCCCATCCCCGTCTGTGGACGCTTTCTGTGAATGTCACGCATGGTGTGTAGGTTCCTACGTAATGAACTGCTTTACAAGCCTCGCCAGCCCAAGGGGTCCAACTGGGCCACAGGAAATGAGAAAAGTGTCACTCCCTCATCTCTCACAGGGGTTATGTCATGAAAGTGTGACCTCTTTTCGAGTCCCTCTCTCTCACTCAAGGAGGGCTCTGGAGTTGGTCACCGCGCTTGCAAGTTGTCATTCCTGAACGCTGAAGGGTCTCCAGTGGGGGGTCACTGCAGGCTTGTGGACAGGGGAAGTGATCAGATGTGTCTCTAAGATGAATTCACTGATGGGGAGAGCAGTTAATTGAAATGGAGCAAAACTGGAATTAAAACATATAATTAAGAGTCATATGGGACAGATGTTTTTATCTATCTGTCTATCTAGCATCTATCAATCTGTCATCTATCTAGCATCTCTATCAATCGTCTATCTGTCTATCATCTATCATCATCATTTATTTATGTTGCAATTAGCATTCTTTTTCTATTTTGGGGCATGATTAACTCTCACTTTTGCTTTAGGGGACCATCCCAATTACTCATTTTTATTTATTAAAATTTTTATTATTTTAGACAGAGAGGGAGACAGAGAGAAGGGGGAGGGCCCAGAGCAGTCTCCATTGTTGCCCATCATTGGTTTTCTACGTAGTTTCCTTCCACAGGTGGGTGCCGGGCTGCGCAGGGCAGGAACCGGGCTGGGGGCCTCCCACGTGGGAAGCTCGCCTTGGTGAGAACTGAACTGGGCGCACACTCCAGTTCAGCATGTGGGTCCCCACGGGCCGGGGCTGGGACTCGATCCTCGGGCCCCCGGGGCTGCACACGAGGCACAGGGTGTGAACTATGTGATTTGGGTAACAAGTCACGCCCTTTGGGAAGCACTGATTGGCTGGACAGATGCATGAATTGATGAAGGAATGGCTAGACGCAGGCTACTTCTGTCTCTTTGTTCATTGGGCAAAGGTCCCTTGGGTCTCTGTTTCACGCGGACACGGAACTGTCTTTGGTGTCACGGTGGTTGTGGGACAGCGCATGTGAAGGAGCGGAACTGGCTTTCGCCTGAGAGCAGGTATGGCTGGAGCAAACGCTGGGGTGAGAGGACACCTTGAAGAGAGGTGCAAGGGGAAGGTCACTAGGGGTCAAGGCGGGTACCAGCTGCCGCAGGCTGTCTCCCTGCGGTGGGTAGTGTGAGCTGCTTCCTGCCATGCGTTTGCAACCATCTCTTAAGTAACATCACTGTTGGCTCCAAACATCTCTACTGGGCCCTGAGAGAGCGCCCACCTTCCCCACCAGGCCGTTACTTATGTCACTAGCCTCTATGTGTGCTCTGAGCCAGCATAAATCCCCCACGTCGGGGCCAGTAGCTCACGGCCTCCATCATTTACGGCCTGTAAATGAGAGGCTGGCGGGCCCGCTGGACTCACAGGGTCACTCTGTTATCGCCGGATGGTGGGCGAGGCTGCCCGTCCCCTGGGCCTCCTGAAAAGCAGGCTTCAGGGGCTGTGGAAATACCTTGGCCGCATGTTTGTTTGTTTGAGACGCTCTGCCCCAAGCTCATTGGCTCTGCGTCGCGGTCTCTATCCCGAGCTGTCTGGGCATTTAATGGCTTGGGTGGGATGCTCTCTCCATTTCCAAGGGTTCTCAAGTGGTAGCAGAATATGCTTTAAAAAAAACCCCAAAAAACCCCGGAGCACGCCCAGAGCATTTGGGGTTTCATCATGGCAAAGAGTGTCTGTCTTCAGGGCTCGGGGGGGGTTGCATTCCTGAGACAGGGCGGTCCTCTCTTTCCACGGAGGCCACAAAGCCCCATTGACGCCCGGGACCGTCCCATCCCTGCTCCTTGAGAGACATGGCGCCGCGCTGGGAGCTCCCGCCTCCCCGTGGCTGTCACGTCCCTTTGGAGAACAGACACACGCCTGTGGGATCGTGGACCTCAGGGTGGGTGCTGACTTTAGGGACAGGCTGCCCTCGGAGACATCTCTGCCAGGTTCAGGTTTCGGAGAAGTGTGTTGTCTCCGTGTTGGGAACTCAATGCCGTCCTGTAAGCAGTTCTCAGATGCCTCCTGGTGATCCGGGATGGGGTGGGGGACCAGGGGCATGAGCCTAGTGCCAACATAGGGTGGCAGGCACATCAGCCAGGGCAGGAATCTCACCCAGCCTGGCGTCCCTGACCAGTGCCCTTAGAGCTTAGTCCATGCCCCAAACGGTGAACTTGGGGACTGTCCTGGGCCATCGTTCTGTGTCACCCAGCTGTAGCCGAGCAGGAGGTTCCTCAGCACTGCGTGAAAGATGAGAATGAGCCTCCCAAAGGATAACGTGGGCCGTGTGCTGAATGAGGAATACGCCTCAGACACTTTGGGTGCCCCAGGACCCCCAAAGCCCGAGGTGGAGGTTGTTATTTATGATTCTTACCATTCCTGCAGTGCCCAGATTGAGATCTCAGCTCTGCTGCTTTCTAACAGGGTTTCTTGCATAAGCTGCTTCGTCTCCTGGTGGTTCAGTTTCCTCATCCATGAAACAGGACTACAGATGCCCACTTCAAAGGTTGTTATACATCTAAGGCATTTAGAACAGTGCTCAGTGAGGCCTAGAGGTGTTGAGTCACTTGTCCTGCAATGCCCAGTGAATGGTTAAGTTGGGACCTGAACTTTCCACCAACAACTCATGGCTCTTGCATCACGACAATGCACCAGCCAGCACGGCACTGTCTGTGGGAGACTTTTTAGCCAGTCAACAAATTGCTGTATTGGAACACCCTCCCTGCTCACCTGATCGGCTTTTTGGTTTACCTGAAGATAAAGGAAATATTGAAAGGACATTTTGATGACACTCAGGACATCAATGCTCATAGACCATGGCTCTGATGGCCATTCCAGAAGGAGTTCCCAAATTGCATGGAAGGGTGAACTAGGTGATGACGTCAGTGCATAACAGCTGCCCCCGGGGAGTACTTCACAGGTGACCGATATTCACAGAGTTCTGCAGCACTTTTTCTAGAATGAATTCGTGCACTTGATGGTCAGACCTTGTGTCTCCGCCCCCTGTCTCAGCCTTGACACCCAGAGGTTAGCCTGGGTGATGTTGTCACCAGCGGTTCTTTGTAGCAGCCAAGTGTCTTCTCTCACTGGTTTTGAACTAGTCATCTTTCATCTGTGAAGACCAGGTTATTACTCTGCTTCTCCAGAAAAAAACCAAACAGAACTCTTCCTGGTGTCTCGGTGAAGAGAATGGAATTGGCGGTGGGAACACTTGTGTCTGGGAGTGGGTGCCACTCGTTCCCCCCTGAGTGTTCTTGGGCAGTGGGCAAATCTCTTCCTCCGTCTATTCCCTCACCTGTACAGGAAAGAGAACGAGATCGACCTGCATCAGATTCACCTGGGGGGCGAGACTAGGCATGGGGGTGGGAGACGCCTGTTAAGCTCTTCAAGCTTTGGCTTTCTCAGGTGGAAAGCGGGGCGGTTACACCTGCCTGTAAGAATGAAGTGAGAACATCCACCAAGGCACACACGGACTGCTACTATGTGCTAGCTGTCATTGTCATCGTCATTGTCCATAAGCTGTCCTGGGCAATTGTAAACAGCATTCGGCTGCTCTTCTCTGCTGAAGGATTTCAGCCATGCTGTCCGTACTGTGCTCTCTCCTGCTGGACAGATGCACGAATTAGCAAGCTGGTTGCCCAGCATTAGCATGCAGGCTCTGGCTGGGGAGCGGGTTTTTCCTCTGCCTGCAGATAACTCATCTCCGGGGGGCCTCCAACCTGTGACCCTGTCTTCATTAGCCATGTGAACTGGCTGGCCCGGTCTGCCCTTGGTCATAATTCCTGCCAGGTCACAAAAAAATACCTTACCCCATGAGCCGTGGGTAATACCAACCTTTGACCCCATTCACTTAAAAGGTAATCAGCAACAGAAGCGTTCATTCATTCCCTCAGCCAACATTTATCAAGGGACATTCTTGAGTTTCTTAGTTCATCATGACTCCGTGTGCCTGCTGCCGACTCTTGCAGCCGCCGCATTCTTCCTGAGATAAGAACAAAGTCAGGTATCTGAGCTCCCTTGTAGTTGTGCTATTCATCACCTTTCTCTTCTCTCCACACCCAATCGAGTCAGGGACTCCCATTAAAAGGGCTTTGAGCTGATGACTCTGAGAAAGCCCAGGACCCCGATCCCCTTTCCTTTATGGTCCCATTAGCAGGCTGATGGGTGACAGCCCTGGGAGGGACTGGCGCTCGAAAGCCCCGCTGACAAATGCAGAACACATGTTCGCCACGACGAGGATGTGGCACTTCCTGTGCACACGCGGGGCTTAATTCAGCGCCGTCCGGCAAGTGTGCCCAGCTGCTCATTCGTGCGATGATTCCTTCATTCACTCGCTCCACGTTTGTTGAGTGGTGTAGACAAATGCTGTGTTGTCCTGCATGCTGGGCTGGAAACGCAAGAAAGCCATAATGCTTCCCCTGCCTACGCTTTAATGGGAGACATGATTGGCATTTGCAGAACACTCAGATGAGAATTACATGCAGAGGAGAGAAGGAAAACAAGTTTGCTTCCCTGAGCATTGCTGAATGCATTCATTTAACCCAATACTTACTAATTACCAGCTCTGATCATGCCCAATGCTAGAGGCTGGTATCCAGAGAAGAGCAACAAACACCTGGTCTCTACCATCGTGGTACCTGGGAGACCGCCCTCAGCCAGGTGGGCAGAGAATGACACAAGTGATCTGAGATCTCAGGAGAAAGCGGGCAAAGTCATTCCAGACAGGGAACAGCGTACACCAAGCCCTACTGCAGAAAAGAGGTTGACATTTTTGAGGAGACATTTAGAAAAACAGGCTAGAGGAGTTAGTGTCACTGGAGGGAAGAATGACAAGAGGTGAGATTGGGAAGGGGCCAGATCATGGGAGCCCAACGGGCCAGGGCAGGCCTTTGGAATTTGGGGGAGGAGGGTGCGAAAGGAAGCTGGTGAGAAGGTTGGAGCTGGCCACTGTCAAAATAACTTGGTCGACTGCGTGTTGCTGTTGTGTTGAGTTGTGTGCTGAGGACTCTCGTATCAAAACACAGAAACACAGCGTTGAGTTCAGAATCTATGCAGTGCCATTCCCTTTCCACGGTAGCCTTCAGCAAGTGGAATGGAACCAAGTGCCCCAACGAGCATGATAGAAAAGCATTTTCCTTGAATGTTAGGAGGTGGAGTTCAGCCAGAGCTAGAAGCCGGGTAGACGGTGGAAGACGTGTGAGAACTCGAGAGAATGGGGAGTGCATTCGGAAGGGGTGGGGGGACAGAACACGCAGAATGAGGGGGAGCCCCCAGGAAAGCGGGGGACGCCTCCCTCCCTCCGCCCCTCCTCCGTTCCTCTCTATACGCGTTACCTCTGGTACCTACCGTAGCATCTCTACGGAGCAGGACTAGGATCCCTGTGCTCAGATGAGGACACTGAGGCCCGAGAAGCCGGGGACGCTCAGCGGGTGGGGGAAGGACATCTGTGTGGGGTGGGAAGTGTTGTCACTTCCACGTGGTGTCCCAGCGAGAAAGCCAAAGCTGCCCTCCAGCCGAAGCGGACGCTGCTCTGGAGGAGGAATCCGGCCCAGTCGGCTGTTGGTTGAGGGTGGTATTCGGTGCTTGAACCAGCGCTCGCGGTGGTGATGTCACATGAGAACCCTGCTCCTGACGGGCTGGTCCCCTGTAGCCAGGGCCCTTGCATTTCTGTGCCCCTGGCATCTCTCACCAGCAGGCAGGGAGCGCGCCCTCCCCAGGCAGGGACTGGAATTCCCGGGGGGCGCCGCATCCCGGGGAGTGTGGAACGGGGTCTTGGCTGTTTTTCCCTTTCTGGATTCAAGGACGTGACGCTTGTTAACCCTGAACCCAGATTCAGATCCCAGCCCTCTCGAGAGCGAATCGTGTGACACGTGACAAATCATTGAACCTCCTCGGCCTTAATTCTCACATCTAAACACTGGGGACAATTAAGTGCATGTATTTTATAACTGCCGTGATGGTCTCACAAGTTTGTGCGTGGGAAGTGTTGGGAGCAAGTCCTAGCACTTAGCAGGTATATCTGAGTGTTTGCTGTCAGGGTGGTGGGTGGCTTGGCCCTGCCTTCCACCCTAAGGACACACCTGTTCCCTCGAGTGACATTGAGGTGGCCTGTGGGATTCTGCAGTTCCCTAAGCCCTTCTCAGCCTGTGTGTGCCCTGGTGTGAGGATGGCAGACCTGTGGGAGTGTCATCCTGGTCCAGGACACATCACTCCCTTAAGTGCACCCACAGGACCCAGGGCTCTCTGAGGACACACGGCTTCCCCAGTGAGGGCTCCCTGTAGATTCACTGCCGGTAAGCAGTAACTCTACTGTCTGAGACACAGCGCGATTGCCGGGAAGGGCCCTGGATCAGGAATCAGGGATTTATATTCTTGGACCAACTCAGCCTGGCCACCGTCTGAGATCTGGGGCAAATCACTCCATTCTTCTGTGTCACTGTCCGCTCTTATAAAATAATGATGATATCAATCACTAGTTCTCTCTCCCTGAAGGTTGTTGCCAGGATAAAACTGAAGTAAATGTGCATTGAAAACAAAAGGAAATTAGGGAAGAAAAGAAGAAAGAGAAAGGAAGAAAGGAAGGAAGCAAGGAAAAGAGGGAGGGAAGGAAGGAAGGAAGGAAGGAAGGAAGGAAGGAAGGAAAGCAGAAAAGGAAGCAAGAAAGGGGAGAGGCACGCAGCCCAGCTTCCCCTGGGTCCCTGTTTCCTGGCTCATTCGCTCCTTCCGGGCAGCAGCGGCCTCCGCTGTCCGGTTCACAATTGAGGGGGAACAAGGCTGTCTGCCGTTGGTCACAGGCTGCAAGACCATTAGCAACAGTGATTTACTGCAGGTCAACGTGCGGCATTTTCATGCCTATCACAGAAGCCCTTGAAGCCTCAGGATGAATCGGGAACCAGGCCCTGGAAGGGGAGGTGCTGGGGGCCGGGAGCAGCGAGGCGGGAAGGACAGAGCTCAGCCCCGGGTCACCGGCCCAGGCCGCTCTCATCCTGGCTCTAGAGTCACAGCTGCCATCTTTGGGCAGGTCACTTCTCTCTGGACCTCGGCTTCCTGTCTGTCACATCAGGGGGCCGAGCCAGATGATGTTCTTTGCACGTGTGTGGCTGGTGGTCGGTTCTTTCCTGCACTTATTCTGGGCTCATCGCGAGGGAATAACAGCAGCGCCCTCCTGTCCCCACAGCGTCGCTGCCTCTTAGGACCAGTGGAGTCCAGTAGTGTCATCTCTGTCGGCTTTCTTGCCTCCTTTAACTCCCTTCCCCGATTCAATCCCAAGTCTGTCACGGAGCCATTGAGACAGCTTCATGCCCTGAGTTCTTGCCTCTCTCCTGCCTGTAACCAAATTCATCTCACTTCCTTTTCTCTGAGCATCTCTGAGAAATGGATTAGAGACACTTTTAGGCCTGTCCAACCTGGTGGCTTCCCTGGGCCACATGGGAAGAAGAATTGTTTTGGGCTTCACACAAAATACACTAATGATAGCTGGTGAGCTATAAAGCCAACAAACAAAATTACACAAAGCTCACAAAAAATCATAAAGTTTTAAGTAAGTTTATGAATTCGTGATGGGCTACATTCAACGCCGTCCTGGGCCGCAGGTGAGACAAGCTTACTTTATACCATCTTGGAGTTAAAACCGAACTTCTCCAATTGAGCTCTACAGCAGACAACCAGGTTAATCATGAGAGAAATTTCTTCATTTCCCCCTTTATTCGTAACCGATATAAAACGTTAATTCTACGTTCAAACCAGCAAGGCTCTGAGATGGAGTAGAAAGCACAGTTTTTTTAATTTATTTTTTTATTTTTTTAATTTTTTTAAAGATTTATTTATTGTTTTCGACAGAGAGAGAGAGAGAGATACAGTCAGAGACAGAGAGAAGGGGGAGGGCCCAGAACAGTCTCCATAGTTGCACATCATTGGTTTTTCCACACAGTTTCATTCCACAGGTGGGCGGGGCTGCACAGGGCAGGAACTGGGCCGGGGTCTCACCCAGGTGAGAACCGAACTGGGGGCACTCCCCAGCTCAGCATATGGGTCCACACAGGCCAGGGCCGGGATTCGATCCTCGGTCCCCGGGGCTGCAAAGTGAGCGCCTAACCCACTGAGCCATCCCGGCTTCCCCACAGTTTTTTTTTTAAGATTTATTTTATTGTTTTTGACAGAGACAGAGAGACAGAGAGACAGAGAGAGACAGAGAGAAGGGGGAGGGCCCAGAGCAGTCTCCATAGTTGCACGTCATCAGTTTTCGACAGGGTTTCATTCCACACAGGTGGGCGGGGGTTGTGCAGGGCGGGAACCGAACTGGGGCCTCCCGCATGGGAAGCTCACCCCAGTTCAGCATATGGGTCCACACAGGCCGGCGCCGGGATTTGATCCTTGGTCCCCGGGGCTGTAAAGTGAGAGCTCAACCCGCTGAGCCATCCCGGCTTCCCCTGAATGCACAGTTTTATATAACTTTAAGTTGAGACCAGAAATGTGAAACAAATGTCCTCCTTGCAGGGGGCTGGCTTGGGGGCCCGTGACAGACTTCCACGACCACCTGATGGTTTTCTCCTGCCAGGTGGTCCGCTTCCTTTGCAAACCCTGCAAGCAATGTGCCTTGTTTCTCCTTCCAGGCTGACCATGTGATTTGGGGACACCTGAGGACTTCCGGGAGCCTCCGGAAGCTCTCTGGCCAGGGTTCCTTAGTGGGCATGGGGTGAGCTCAGAGGGTGAGGCTCACTGGGGTTAAGGCTGGATCAGGGATGGCTGGGAGAGGTCGGGAAAAGGCTTGTAGCCTGTGACTCAGGTGAAATGAGGGACGAAGAGATACTGGGGCCTGGAAGGCCACAAAGAAGGACCCATCAGGCCAGACAAGTGTCAGGGAAGGGCCCCCCACAGGCCGGCGGTCTGTGTGCACCTCTGGGCCCTGGGACCCCAGGGCAGGTGTGCACAGGTGCCTTGTCAGGTTCACAACCCAGCCCTGCTGGTTGGCCACACCCTTGGGCTGGAAACAGGCCCGGATGTCAGGGGTCCCGAGGGCCAGGGCGTTAGTGCCACAAGCTAGCGTGGGTCTGAACAAGGAGTGGCCTCTTAGCTGCCCCTCTGAGGTGCACTGAAAATGGAAGCACCAGGTGTGGAGCCAGGAGGAGCAGCTCCAAGTAGGTCTTGTCAGGGCCGTGTGGTCCGGGTCAGTTTTAACACAAAGAAGAGCCCAGCACAGGACCGAACTTGAATGTCAGCATGTGGACGAGGCTTCTGGCCACAGGCGGGGAACAGAGAGGCTGCTGAGTGCCTCAGGGAGCACCAGCCCATAGCGCCCGCCGGCAGCACACACTGGGCGCTCGGGGACGCGTGTCTCTGCATGTGTGTGCAGGCAGGACACTGGCCTGCCTTCTAGATGTGCTCAGAGCTCGGGGGCATCTCTGCAGACCCCTCCCCGCCCCAGCCCCAGCCTGGCTCAGGGCCAAGGCCCCTCAGCAGCTGTGCTGGTCCTCGAGACGCGAGCGCTGCTCCCGGCAAAGGCCTGGCTTCCGCCCAGGACTCCGTGGTGGACCCGCCTGCTCCTGAAGGACAGTGCTGCGTGGAGAGGTGACCTGGTCCTGCTCCGCAGCGGCGCCCAGCTGTTCCCGGCTTGGGAAGGACCCCTCCCTTCCCGTCCTTCATTGGTTCCGGGGTAAAACTCGATGCTCACGTCGAGGTTTCTAGACCCCCCAGGACTCGAGGCCATGTAGCGAGGGGCCCTGGGAATGTTCTTGGCGCTGGATGCCATGATGGGCAGGGGAGGCATGCCCTGCGGCGGTGGTTGGGGGGTCCCTAGGAGAGCATGGGCCTTGGTGACTGTGGCTGGGATCCTGGCTCTGACAAGCAGTTACCTTGACACGTGGATCCCTGGGTGTCAACCTCTCACGCACATCGCGGGAACGAACTCACCCTCTCAGCAGGTTTTGGTGAGGCCGGACGTGAGGTCGTGTGTGCACGCAGCGTCTTAGGTCTGTCCGGAACCTGGGGAAAGAGAAACCTTGCGGGTCATGGCAGGCACGCCGTGGAGGTATCGTGGGTTGGGTCCCCAACCACTGCAGTAAAGCAAGGGTTGCAAGAAAGCGAGCCACCCACGTTTTCGCTTTCCCAGTGCACACACGCGTTATGTTCATACTCCCGTCTGTGAAGAGTGCAATAGCACCGTGTGCTAAAAGACGCTAACTATTAGCTGAGTTTTGGGGGAGTCTTAATATTCTCGAGGCTGATGGGTGGTGGTTGCTGATGGTGGGGGTGGTCGTGCAATTGCAATAAGACGACCATGAAATTTGCCGACTGCCTCTTCCAGTCAGCATGAGCTAGCCGTTGCTATTGTTGGGGGCAGTAATAGTCGCCGTGGTATTATCTAACGGGCTTGCTAGGATTCTGACCTTGTTTCTCTAATATTCGAGGGCAGGGTGAGAGGGTGGTGGACTGTGGTCTGGATGACAAGGTGGCCTAGGGCAGAGGGCAGCTTCTCAGCCAGGGGGTCTCTGACTCTCACAAGGAGGCATGGGGGCATGGCTGGGTGGGGCTCAGGTTATCAGCAGGCCGTGGTAACAGAAACCGAAACATTATCTCCGGGGAACATATGGTATCTAGTTGTCAGTCCCAACCTCTAACAGCCTTGAGAAGTCGAGTACTTAGAAATGGCCAGTGGCCTGTGTACTAGTGAACCGCACTTTAATCCATGTGTAGGGAAGTTGGCGACTTTAAATAATCAGCTCTTTGGGGGAGAGGGGAGGGCGCTGTATTTTTAACGGTAAGAGTGGTATCACTGTGGAGTGCCTATTCTACTTTCGCTGCTAACGTTTGAAATCATTATGTTTGTTTCAAAGAAGGGACAGTGAGGCTCAGAGAAGTGAAGGAAGCTATCGAAAGACACACAGTAATGTAGAGAGACAGGATTCAGACCCCTACTCTATTATGCTGTCTTTCAGAAGGCACACATTGTAAGGCAGTAAGTTTATGTTCTTATTCAAGTCTGTATTAGTTTTCTATTGTTGCATGGAAAATGGCCCAAAACATAGTGGTTAATAACATAAACTTATACTTTCATAGTCTGGAAGGCAGAAGTCCGAAATGTGTCTTAAGTGGAAGAAATCAAGGTGTCTGAAGACTTGCATTCCTTCTGGAGGCCTCCTGGCTTTTCCTAGCATTTGGAGGCCACCCACATTCCTTGACTCACTCAGGGATAAGGGATCCCATCCCATCACACCACTTTTTCTCTCTCTGCCCCCAGCTCTATGTCACCTTCTATCTCTGACTCAGGCTCCCACCTCTCTTTGGTGAGGACCCTTGTGATTATACTGGGCCCACCTGGGTAATCCAGGGTAACCCCCTTATCTGCAGATTCTTAACTCAGTCACATCTTCAAAGATTCTTCGGCCATATAGAGTTACAGATCTCCATATGGTGGAGGACAGGACACTGTTGGGACCATTGTTCTGCCTACCATGTATCCAAGAAATGCTTTAAGTCATTCTTTTCCTTGTAAAACCTCTAACTGCACCATTCAGTACAGTTATTGCATTGAAACAAAGACCCTTAGGACTTGCTACATGATAACGACTGACGTTCCCATGTATCTGGCACAGAGTTAAGCTGTTGGCTACAATGTCACTTCATGCTCAACAGCCTTATAAGGTCAGTACTATTATTACTTGCATTTTCCAGTTGCCGATCATTTGAGCAACCTGCCCCAGATCACTCAGCTGGGAAGTGGTGGGTCCCAGATTCAGCGCTCCTCACCAGGAAGCTGCCCCGGTAGCTGTGAGCTCCACCGGACAGACGGACCCCGAGTCTTACAGACTGCCGTATCTCCCCATGTGTCCATATGGTGCCTGACCACAGGTGGCCATGAACAAGCCCCGGCGACCAGGGACTTGCTGGGTTCTCTGAGTGGGGTTATTAAGCAAGAGAAGAGGAGTTAGGCCTGGTCGAGAGACCGAGTATCAGTTTGAGAATGAAACGAACTGGCATGTTGGCTTACCTTGCCAGCAAGCAGGCTACTAACCCTTTCCCCTTTTACCAAAAGCTTCTATTACCTGATTACTGTGGTTAAGAATGAAGTTGCTCATGGTCATGGCTCATGGACGAGACCTCGTCCTTTACCTTGGTGAGCAGTGAGGTGCCTTCAGTCTCCGTTGTCTCTCATCCTGCCCCCTGCACCCCCCTGGCCCCCTTCCCTCCGCCCTTGCTGGAGGCAGCTGTTGGGTGCACATCTGTTTAGCTGGTGGGTGGCACTCTGGGCTCAAGAATCAATCATATTAGTCTCAGCGCTTATATGCAACCAACCCCAGGACTTTGGGGGCGCTAAGCTCCTTTTCCCTTTGAGGATCAGATATCCTGGATGCCCCCCAGCGGATAATGTATGTGAAGAGAGAGAATAGAACATGGATCATCTATGAGCTACAGTCCAAGGCTTAAGTGTGACAATGCTACAGGGCTGGAGCTCGTGTGTAAGCACGTGGGCTGGGAGGGCAAGAGAAACTCCACCTCGCTTCTTCCAGTGTGACCCCAGAGGAGCACTTCCTTGTCTTCCATGGTCCGCTCCTTTATTATGGGGATCCTCTCTAGGAAAATACAACGGTTCAAGATGCTGATTAATCACATCCCGTTTATTACTCTGAGAAATTGTGAGAGGACGTAGTCTGTTGGGGGCAAAATGATCCACTCACTATTAAGACCATTGCTGTGATGTGATCCCCAAATGCTCATGTGCTTGGAGGCAAAACCCATGGGGATGGTGGAGTGTTTATGTCATGGGGGCGGGGGCGGGGTGGCGGCAAGTCTGGGTTAGATCTGGGATTCCCTTAAGCTAGCGCTCTGTGGCAATGTCACCTGCGTCCAGCAGATGGCGATAGGGCCACGCGCAAGAGCAGTTTTGGCTCCTGCGTGGAATGGCCACCGCCTTCCTTCCCAGAAAAAAACAAACATTATGTTTCTTCCCTTCTGTGAAAAATGGGGACAGAGCTTTCTAAAAGGATGTAATACTTCTAAGTTTTAGGTGGGATTTACAATGAATTTGGATGAAACCATATCTTCCTTCTCAGGTCCATGCTGTCTTGTCCTTCTGCTCAATTCCACAGTCTCCATGGAGCCTGCCTCCCTCCCATCCACTCTCTTTCCCTTTTCTTCTTCTTTCTTTCCCTGTGTGTTGGCATCACTTATTTAACACATGGGATTTTAGCACAATGGAATGTAAATGAGGAGCCATTACACTTGCCCGCGATAATTGCACATACAACGCCATTTCAAAAAAAAATGCCTAAGGGTGGGGAGTGGGGTGGAGACTAGAAGGGAAATATGCCAAATGTTATTATAACAGAGGTTTCCTCTGTTGGTCTGTGGGGCTGAGTGACTTTTTAAAACTCATCTAAGTGACTGCCTTTTGCATGGTGTGGCTTTTCTTTTTTAAGTTATCCTATAGCAAAGTTGACGTATCTGGGTGTACTTGTGCAGTTCTATGAATTTTTACATATGTGTAAACGTGTACAACCACCATATAGCTGCTTGTCGCCTCAGCAGGCCCTCTTAGCCTTTCCTCATTTTTCTACTTTTTGGCCTATCTGGCTTCCGGATACCTCTGAAAAGCTGGTGTTCAGCTCTTTCTTTCTTTCTTTCTTTCTTTTTTTTTGGTCAGGGCACTCATTACAAAAACAAACAAACAATGAGAACAGTTCAAGTCCAAGTCCAGCAGGGCAGGACAATGGGGAAGAGGAACCCCTCTGGGTGAGGATTCAGGAGACCTGGATTCTAGCGGTGACACTCACCAGCTCTGTGGTTTGAGCCAAGAACTTCATGTGTCTGACCCTATGGGTCCCATGTGGGTTAGGATGCTTACCCCACACATGAGAGTCTCCTGAGAACGCAGCATTCGTAACCGGTACATTTCATGTCTCGTTCCTTCAGTGCCTGGGAACTCCTGGAGGGAAAAGGAGTATCTTCCTCATCCCCGTACTACTTGTACATAAAAATAAAGAGACAGTTAAGATACCCTGTATTCAGGGCTTTCTAACTCTAAGTAAACCTAAAGTTTTCTCAATAGGATTCTGACGATGCTCCTCTTCTATAGTCATTCATCCCTTCATTCATGAATCAATTCATTTTTCTCAACAACTACTTGTTGATCACTTCCTGTGTTCACACACCAGGCAATGTGTGGGCTCTTGGTAGACGATGCTGAAAGAAAACTGGTACGCCCTCCACCATCATGAGATTGGGGTGAGGGAGGTAATCATTGCATAGACACGTGTGTACACGTACAAGTCAACTTCCAGGAAGGAAAAACACCAGGGACGTGGCTGCATGTGTAGGGAGGAGGGGCATGAGTTGGTTTGTGGAGGGTGGGCAGGGAAGGCCCCTCTCAGGTGAAGCATCGTAGATGAGACCTGAAGGATGGGTAGGCACTGGGCAGTGTGGGGAGGGAGGGGACATTCTAAGGTAGGTGTTGTGTTCCTTCCACTTTAGGGAGGTCTGTTGGGAGCTCCCTTCTCAATAAGCGAGTTCGCCAGCATGTGCTCAAAAGGTTTGGCAGGGTAAGGCTCCAGGCTCTAGGCAAGCTGGGAGCAGAGGTTTTCAAGTCAGTTCACAGGCTCGGGCATCAACACAGCTGATATTAAAGGTCCCCGAGGGGTCCAGGGAGAGGGGTGTCACTGGCCAAGTGCAGGAGCTGCCAATAACAAACACACGTCTGTTCTCCTGGGCCTGTCCTCTACCCTGGCCCAGAAGCACGGCCGTCCATGTGACCCCCTCCTTCTGCTGTATGAAGACCCCCCACTCTAAACTAGTTCAATGGCAGCACGCAGCTGGGAACAGCTGGGAACTGCTGTTAGCTTCTGGCAACGTCCTGGAATTTCTTCCTCGTGGATCCGGTGCCCTTGAGCTGCTGGGGGCCCCTGAGTTGGCCTGAAGCTGAACTTTGTTGAAGGGCCCAGGACTAGGAGTGGCCTCGGTGTCAGCCCTGATAGCAGCATGAAACTGCACAGCCTTTCTAAGAAAGTCCAGGCTGTCTTTCTAGCCATTCCTGGGATGGGGAGGCTATCGGAAGCCACGGATTCTGCAAATCCATTCATGTTTCCCAAGGGCGAGATGGTGTGCGTGGGAGCCACCAGATAAGGCACCCATTTTTGTTCACAAACACCCCAAAGAAGTCCCATATGAGATAGCAATGCTCCTGGTGGGGACAAGGCAGGGGAGGGTGCCTCTAGATAAGATGCTGGTTGAGGACAATTGCTGTTTTAAGGGTGGAGGCTCAAAACATCCGTTACCGAGTTTGGCCAAGGGCGAACTTTCCATTCACAGAATTGGAGAACGGGCAGTTGCAGCAATTCTAGTCTTTTGCAATACTTCTTTTTAAACACAAGTAAAACGAGGCTAAGAGGGGGGCAGCAACTTTTCTTAGGTCACACAGCAAGTCAGAAGTAAAGTTCTGTGTAGACTTTGGAGCCTCGGATACAAAATCCATTTTTTTCCCCACTGTACAGCCACTTAACTTCTGCATTCAAATGCGTGGTCTTTCTTTCCTCTCATCTCTCTACATACTTATTCATTGATGAGTCTATCCATCTATTCATCCACCCACCTATTCATCCATCCATCCATCCATCCATCCACCCATCCACCTATTCACCCACCCACCCACCCATCCTTGTGTTCCCCTATGTGTTCTATTCACTCATCAACATTTCTTAAGACTACAAGGAGAGCCATGAGAGCACCTCAAGAAACAAATAGTGTAACGGAGTGGACCCCCATGAGTACAGAGTGGGGGTACCAGCCAACTCCTCATCTGTGATGTCAGGGGACTAAGAACCATGTTCCAGGGAGGGTGAGGACTTTGTAAGAGCTCTGAGCACACCTGGGAACGACTCCCCCTTTCACAAATGCTCCTTTTCTGCCCCAAACTCCCATCACTCCATAGCTCTGATGTCTTCTTTTTTGGGTGAGGTGGCCCGAATCAGTAATATCCTGGTAGTAGGTGATGCCGCCCATGAGCACCAGGGGACCCTCGTGAATTTTGACACGGGGAGTCTGGGATTTCTAGTGGCTGGGCCCTGGGGCCTCTCATGTCCTTTCTCCTTGTAGGAAGTCACTGCTCAGCCCTTTCCCTGGTCTGGGGAATCTTCTGCTAGAGGTGCAAAGAGGGTGACAGGTATAAACACATCCCCAGTCTGTTCTTGGCTTCCTGGGGGAAGAGACAGTGTCTGACGCCAGCCTCACTCCTCTAAGGAGGACTCTTAGCTTGTTTTGTGGGTCAGAAGGTGGGTCTACTGAAGGTTCAACTCGGCCACAATGGTTAGCAACAACTTTTCTCAAAATATCCATCAAATCTGTTTTATTCTTCGGCATCCATTGTCTGTGTGACGACGTCTGTTTTTCCAGCCTTTTTGCAATTCCCTCGCTTACTAAATGCCTTTAAACTGCATGCTTTGTTTCTGGCTCTAGCATCTGATTGGCTCTTCTTTCCTCCTTCCAGCCCATCTTCAACCCCGGCAGCGGAAGGGAACTGACGTTTTGGTGATGAGCACGTGATAGCAAGCTCTCCCATCCCAGCAGGGGCCTCCTGAGAGGGCGCTGGGGCCCATGACGACACTCCGAGGCCCGTAGCTGCAGCAGCCGGAGCAGGCGGGCTCTGAGTCAAGTCCAGAGTCCGGGATTCCGGTCTTGGCTGTCAGTCCCTTGCTGAGCGATCCCAGGCTGACACGCAAGCTCTTTGGGCCTTAGTTTTCTAGCCTAGAAAAGAAGTGTGTCGTATCAGTGGCTTAAACATTTGTTTAAAAAAAAAAATCCACTTCAGAATGCTTTGGTTTTTCCAAAATAGAATTGCACGCACATTCCAAGCTTATAAAACAGATCAAAGAGCAGCTCTGTGGGAAGAAGGTTGGCCTCCCAGGGTTCCAGCTTTAGCGCTTTCTTGTCATTCCCTGATAACCGCGTGCATCCCCCAAGGCACCTCCTGCAAACCTGGCTCCCCAAGCACAGTTTGACCCCCCGGGCTTGTCCCTCCCAGCTGGTTGCTCTAGGTCGACCAGGCGGCTTCCGAGGCTTCCCTGTCAGTGGAGATGAAAGAGCAGGGCTGTGTACAGGGGTGAGGGGCAGAAAGCTCCCCCATTATGTCCTAATCACAAACCCATCGGAAAGGATGCTGTCTGTGTGCTGGGTCAAGTATCAGTCACATTTTTGCATCAGAATTATATGTGGAGCATTTTCCACATACACTCAGATTCATCTTGAACACTGTCTGCTGGAAATAGCTAAGTGCACACCCCCGGCAAATAAACAACCCAGAATCAAAACATTAAAACCTTTATTTCAGGTCTTTGGTGGAGGGAGTGGCCCCTGGAGGAATAGGCAGAAGGAGAAGGGACTTGGGGGTGACCGTGAACGCAGTCAGGGCAAGAATCACACCAGTTATACTAGAAGTAATTTCGCTAGGGGTAGGTTCCAAGCTTAACAGTCTATGAAATGGCATGCATTTGTTTCTTAGAGCTGCTTTAACCAAAATGGCTTAAAAAAATTAGAAATTCATTCTCTCATGTTTCTGGAGGCTGCGATCTGACACCTAGGTGTCTGCAGGGCCACACTGTCTCTGAAGGTTCTGGGGAGAACACTTCTTTGCCTCTTGTAACTTCTGGTCCATCTGCGGCTGGTGGTTGCCCTCTCAGATCTCTGCCTCCGTCTTCATACAGACGTCTGTTCTCCCTGCATCTTTCTCCTATAGAAGCTCATGTCTGGATTTAGGGCTCACCTGGATAAACCAGGGGGATCTCAAGATCTGTAACTTCATTGTATCTGCAAAGACTCCATTTTTTAAATGAGGTCTCATGGACACGTTCTGGAGGCTAGAATGTGGACATATCTTTGGTGGGGAGGGGGGCTCCTTTCAATGCCCTACGCAGTATTATCTACAATCCTGATGTCGGTATTGAGGAAACTGGAGTTTAATCTATAAAGCTAATTGGCTCGCGGCCACTCAGCTGGTGGCTGGCAGAGTAGGGCTGGGACTCACTGTCAGGCCTGCTTTCTGCTCCGTGCAATGACAGCCAACGGACCAGGCAGACGACGTAGGCAGGTAGGACAGCACCCCCCACCTCCATCCAGTTTACAAAGCTGGGCTTTGCCCACAGAGGGCGCTCAACGCCAGTCTGTTACCTGGGTGGTGACTGATTCTGAGGCTTTGACCTGAGCTTCTGGGATGTGATGACTAGATCTATTATCTTCTGTATCAGGCTTGTCCAACTGGCCGCCTGCAAGCTGCATGCAGTCCAGGGTGGCTTTGAATGTGGCCCAACACAAATTCGTAAATTTTCTTAAAATATTATGAGTTTTCTTTGCAATTTTTTCTTTTTAGCGCATGCTCTATCATTAGCCTTAGTGTATTTTATGTGTGGCTCAGGACAATTCTTCTTCCAATGTGGCCCAGGGAAGCCAAAAATGTGGACACCCCTGCTCTATATCCTTAGCACAGTGCAAAAAAATGTCAGACAAATGAAACAGAGTTCCTATAAGCAGATACGGTGCACATAGGTCCATATACCGTTATAGGGTCCACAGGTCATAGTTAGAGATAGTACAGACACCATGGCAAAGGCCTGTGTAGGAAGGTGGGTGCTCGCTGAGAGACCCAGTTCTCTCCTTGCCCACAGTCTACTTGAGAGACTCAGGTTTGTCGCCCTGCCTTGCTTCCCTGCTATGGAGGTTGGGGTTAATCATACTCACCCATCCTACAGCTCTCACAGGGTGTTTCCATGCTTTGCTGTTTTATGGGGGTCCTGACTGAAGATGGGAGGAAGTAAAAGATAACATTTCCAAGGTCCTTCCAGTCCTAGGGTTTTAAGGAAACAAACAAACAAACAAACAAAAAACAGAATCATGTTTTACAGCAGCCAATGTAAGCCCATGTGGTAACGGTGAGGGCTCCGTGCAACGCAGGACAATTGTGCCCTTTGACTTCGATTAGAGCCAGAAACGCTGCTTAAAAACTTCGATGGGAAGGATGGAGGGTAGACAAACATCCCTTTGTGATGTGCGGGCGTCCGTTTCATGGGAACGGGCCCTGAGACCGACTTCTCAGGGGAGGGTTTGAAATGTGGCGGACGGAGGGTAGGAACATTCTGAACCAAGGAAGAGTTTCCAAAAGCTAAGGCGGTAAGAACCTCGCCATGAGGGGCTTGGCAGTGTGAGAGGGTCTCAGAATTTGCAAGCCAGAGGCCGAGTCCTGAGCGCTTACCTATTGAGACCCCTGTCTGCAAGATGGTTGAGGGGTGACTGGCCCCATCTCTGTCCAACTTGTTCAGAGCTTGGGCTTTGGCATCCGACAGACCTGGGTCAAGTCCCTCCCTTGTCATTCACCAGTTGTTGACCTTGGGCAAGTTACCTGAGCAGCCAAGCCTGAGGGTCCTTGGCGGTCACAGTGATTGATCCTGGTACCTCTCTCCGGAGGCCGAGTGGGAAGACTGAATGAGTCCAGGCATGCGAAACACTTAGCACAGTGCCTGGCACCCGGAAAGTCCCCAGAACTTTGGATTCTCTGTGTGAAATCGCATCCTCCTCATTTACAGCATGTGGACAGTTTGGAAAATCTCCAGGTCGGAGCAGCGGTACAAGCTCCTTGTGTTCAATGACATGCGTTTTCAACAATTCAAAAAGAAGGCGACATGAACCTTGATAGTTTTGATCAAAACCCTGGCATCAAGGCAAGGCTTTGTTTTCTGTGACTGTGGGTCTAGGGCAGGGGCCTGCGGCCTCTGCTCCCCTGACTTCCGCCTGCCACTTTGGGGACTGCCCACAGACAGGCCAGCTCCCAGTCATCTGAAACACCAGTCAGAAGGCAGGAATTTGCAATCCGTTCCAAGCTGGAAGTGACTTTCATGTGATGAGGCCGTGTCGCTCGGTGACTCTGTAACTAATTTCCCGGCCCTGGCAGCTCTCCAAATTCCTGGGATGTGATCAATTGACCAAGTGACTGCAGGTCAGGTTCAGGAGAATGCTGTCTGTGGAATCTGGGGAGAGAGAGCTTCCAGCATGTAAAAAACCTAGTGGCCCCGCAGTGTCTTTCTGTATTTTTTTTCACCTCTGCTCTTTGCAGGCAGCTCTTGTTAGGCTAAGAAATATACAACCCTTAACGTTGAGAGCATTCAGTTAAGGTGAAAAAAAACCCCCCAAAAAATCAGAACTCAATGACTCAAGAGATCACTGTAAGTGGCAAATGTTTATTTTTGCAGGAACTGAATTGCCTTCAGCATGTTTTTGTGAGCATGCTTTGAACCTTCATCACTCTAAAAGGGGCCTTAGAGAAGGAATATTGCCCCACAAATCCCAACACTGGCTTCCAGCACTAGCTGAGCTCCAAAGTCACTGTGAAACTTTGAGCAAACCTCCTAAGTTCTCAGGAAGCCAGTTTCCCTATTTCTAAAATTAGTTGGCTTCAGAGTTTCCTTCCCTATTTAAAATGCTCTGATGTATTTTCAAGTGTTAGGTCCGTTTGCCGTTGATAGACCCCTACAGGAATTTGTCAGGATCTCTTAGGTTTGTACAGTTCTGCGTTGTTTCATTGGCTGCTTAGAACCGTCTGAGATTGGCAGGTTGTGTTGCCCCGGCGTGAAGATTGGGAAACTGAGGGAAACTGAGTGTCATGGCGGTGACTGGCTGGCACATGCAGGAGGCGAAAATAAAACCCAGTCCTTTCCAATCTTGACACATAAGATTGTATCGAACCACGGCTGGTCTCCATCAGAGGCAAAAATCTCATTCACTTTGTTCTTCTGAATAAAGGTCAATCGCCCCTTCAGGTGGCTGTTCTTGGGTTCTTGTTCAGAGTCAAGTTTATACTGATAATGTGCTGCCTGTTAAAAATGCAGATTTCCAAGGTGAGTCTTAGCACCAGGCCTGCAAAGGCAACGTAGATGTGGTAGAAGGTTAGGTTGAAACTCGGGCGGGAGGGTATCTCTGCTCCATGATTCAGTGGCTACTCGTTTACTTTTGTTTTTACATCTTTAAAATGGGTGATCGGAGACCTAATGTTTAGGATACTCAGTACATCTGTTCTCTTGTTGTCTTCATCTTAATCATTTGTAAATGGGATATTCGGCATCTGTTACAAATGACATGCTCTAGGAATATTGAGTGCTAGAGAGATGGTTGTAATATACTGCTATGGGAAACAAATGATACAAAGTAGTGTGTGTTGAATGAACTCAGCTGTATATAGAAATGCAAAATAAGGTATATGATAAGGAGAGAAGGATGATCCCATGTGGGTTAATAACGGTTTCTTTACACATGGGGTAACTACAAGTACTTTTCTTTCTTTTTTCTGCTTTCCTACTTTTCTTTAAATATATAAATTGACCTTCGGCTACTGCAGTCATTTGTTTTTAAAAGTTTCCTCTTTTAAAGGGGCACAGGAGATGAGTTTATTTGGGGGCGGGGAAATTGGATAACCCGTTTACTTCTGGGTGGTTGTTAAATAAACCCGATTCCCAAATATTTGCAGAACTGACATCCGTTGTGTCATCTCCACTTATCGCTAATTCACCCTCAAGGAAGACAGCCGCGCTCAGCTGCCCGCTGGTCAGTGGGATGGAGGACACAGCGGGGGCCCGGGCACCACATCTGTGACTCACCTTTGCCCAACAGCTGTGTTTGAGTCACCTGTGGGACATGTGGGTCATGGAGTTGGTCTGCTGGCTGGGAGACAGAGAGCTGACGGCTCCACGCCGACAGGTGGGTCAGCCCATGGAGAAGAGGCGAGAGCCAGGCAGAAGGCACGTCTGTTGCTCTTAGTCATCAGGGCGGGGGCCCCAGCTGTTGGATAAGACCCCAGGCAGGATGCTGTTGCCATTGGGCCGAGAAGCCACAGTCCGTGGGCTCGGGGCTTACAACGGAGGATCCTGATGGCTCTTTCCTCTCCAGCTCTGTGTGGGGCTGGAGATAGACAGACAGCAGGGACAAACATGGTGCACGCACGTGTGCACACATGTAGTGAACACCCAGACTCACTGCTTCAAAGGGGTGTTTTTGTCACATTTCTCTCCGTCTTGTCAGGAGCAGAGAAGGGTACCGTGTTTGCCTCTCAGGAAGCCATGGCTCCCCCAAACTGGAAAACGAGAAAACTTGATTTCCTACACGAATGGAGGTTTTTATTTTAATTTTTGTATCGAAGTATCCTTTTTATGCTTGAGTTTTGTTTTGTGGCAAGGGATCATTGTTTTTCCATTTGTGACAGTAACAATGTTCTTTTCAAAGGACATTGATTTAAGCACAAAAGGGCGGTCACTTATAATTTTATTAGTAATATACCAAGAATGTGGAATTGGCAAGAATCTTTATAGTGTGAAGTAAACAACTAAAATGTGGGCACCCTCCCCCTTCTCTCTGTGTCTGTCTGTCTGTCTCTCTGTCAAAACAATAAGAATAAATCTTTAAAATGTGGGCAACACTATCCTTCCCTGGCCTCAAAGCTGAGAGACCTAAGGCTCTGCTGTCTAACTTACTGTGTGGGTGAATATAAGCCCAGGTGGCCCCCAAACCTGCCTGTCCATTGGAATCAGCTGGGGGTGGAGGGAAGGGCTTCAGAAACTCCTGACGCCTATTTCTCACCTCTAGAGATTGATTTACTAGATCTGGGGTGTGGCCTGGGTGTTGGAGTTTGTACAAGATCCTCAGGTGATCCTAATGGCAGGCAAGTGAGGGATCATGGCCACAAGCCACTTCCTTGACGTCCCCAGCCTTTGCTTCCTTGTTGTCTTCCTTGTTTGCTTCCTTGTTGAGTGTCTGCTGAACCCGATCTGCCTTGTCTTCCATGTTCTTCCGAGATCAGACAAGACCGGCGTGTTCAGGGTGGGATGACCGTAGGCCATGTTCTTAGATCAATAAGCAAATACCTTCACATGTGGGAATTGTCGCACACTTTCTCTCTGAACCGGACTGCTGGACAGCATGAGACATGTGGGTCCTAGAAGAAGAAAATACACGTATCAGCGAAGATCTAGTCTGGGGCTGTTGGTGCAAACGGAAGAAGTGGATTGGGAAATGGAGAGGAACAGGTGCAAGGTAGAAACTCTTTCCCTCTCAGCTAGATTCCCTGATAATTCCCATTTTCCAGGCTGAAGCCGTGTGGGATGGGGCAAAGCTGAGATGTAGGATGCGTGGGCTACTGTGGGCTAGAGGCATGACCTTAGGAAAGACCCGTGAACTCTTTGGGCCCCAGTTTTCCCATTTGGAAGATAGGGAGGACTCACTGGTCTACAGGAGCCCTTCCCTTGTGCCTAGGAGATCTCAGGCCCCCTTACCATCATGCGCATCTTTTCTTGGTTTTGTGCCAACAGAACCCTCAGAAGGTCGGTAGGTGGTAGTACAGGCTTGTGAATTGTGACTTAAAGCTTGCTCGCCACCTGATTGCACCCCCGCCCCCCACCCCTGGCCATGCAGGCATGCTGCCCTAGAAGTGTTCTCTGCTGCTTAGCTCAACAGCTGCTTCTGATTCGACTCATTTGCGAGACACAAAGGGGCGACATGCAAAGGGGCAGCGTGGCTTTGGGGGCCTGGCCCCACTGGAGCCCAGTGCAGTAGGACCAAGCTGGTGTTCAGAGCCTGGTTACCTCTTTCCTCTCTCACTGGGGTGAGACCTCACCTGTGCCTGACATCTGGCACCTGTTCCTGCAATGATGAATGAGTGAGGGAGCCTGGGAGCGGAGAACAGGAGTTTTGGCAAAAGAGAGCAACCTGGCCCGTTTTTAGAGCAAACCCTGTTTCTGGGAGGCACTTACATTTGCACATTTCTTTATAGATTTAAAGGTCATTTTTTTTTTTTTAAAGATTTATTTTATTGTTTTTTTTGACAGAGAGAAAGAGAGAGAGAGAAAGGGGAGGGCCCAGAGCAGTCTCCATAGTTGTACATTATCAGTTTTAGACATGGTTTCATTTCACACAAGTGGGCGGGGGGCTGTGCAGGGCGGAAACTGGGCTGGGGGCCTCCCACATGGGAAGCTCACCCCAGTGCAGCATATGGGTCCACAAGGGCTGGGGCCGGGACTTGGTCCTCTGTCCCCGGGGCTGCAAAGTGAGTGCTTAACCTGCTGAGCTGTCCTGGCTTCCTTAAAGGTCATTCTTATACACGAACTCAAAAAAACAGCCCTTTGAGGTTGGTAGGTACAGAATTCTCAACTTCCTTTGCCAGACAAAGGAGGTGAATCTCAGAGTGAATGGGAACGTGATTTGTTCAATGTCATCTGGCTGGAAGGGGGCAATCAGAACTCAAAGTCAAGTCATTTGATGCCTCAGTCTTGCCCTCTTTCTGTTGATGAAGGCATGTGGGTTGACATGTTCTACATTTGGAGTCCTGTGGGTTCCTATGGGTTGTACATCTGATAAACCTTCATCATTCACTTACTATGTGTCAGGCCCTTCCCCGTGCTTTGGCAGACAGAAATGAAAAACAAATAACTACCTTGACATACGGCTTTATATGTTTCAGGAACTGTTCTAGTTTTTAAAAATGGTCAATTTCATTCCTCAGAGGGACGATTTGAACCCAGCGTAGAGGTGAAGAAACTGAGGCACAGAGAAATGATGGAATGTGTTCCAGACCACACAGGAAGGCGTGAAGCTGGGATTCCAAAGCACGCAGGCAGACGTGTGCTTGCACTCTTTCTTTTGAAAAACAGCTTGATTGAGGTAGAATGTACATACTCCTCACTGGCTTATTGAAAGCCTACAAATTCAGTGATTTTGAGTATGTCTGACAGGGAAATGCAAACATCACCACAGTCAGATTTAGAACATTTTTCATCACCCCCCATAAGAAACTCTTTCCTCGTTAGCTAGGTAGTAGGTTCTTACCAGCTATACTATGAGGGCTATGCAGAAAAAAGGCAGCCGCTGTCATTGTAACAAGAATGGTAACATGGCTGGATACTCTTCGAATGGCCCTCGTACATTCATTTCCACAGAGGAAACATGGAGCAGTTTCCTGCCTTCCTCAGTCCTTCTGGCACGTAGGTGCATGATTATATTACAATGCCATTACACAAGGTGCTGGTTGAGCCCCCAAAACAAATCCCCTATAGCAGGGGTGTCAAACTGACGGCCCGCGGGCCGCATGTGGCTCCCGGGGTAATTTTTTGTGGCCCACGATGCTCTGAAATAAAATGAAAATAGAAAACTTGTTATGAAGAAAATAGCGCTTAGGGGAGATCAAAGCAACACCGTACACACAACTTCCTTGTTAACCCTTTAACAACTGAAGACGAGTATACACGTGGCCCAGTGCCTGTCCTGGGGGCCGTGGGCGTGTATAAATGCACTGACTCAGCTCCGGTGACGTTTGTAGATGTGATGGGGCCCGCGTGCATCTTGCCTGTTGCACCAAATGGCCCGTGTTTTAATTGAGTTTGACACCCCTGCCCTATAGTGTCATGCCAAGCTTCAAAGCAAGGACTTGTACCTAGTGAGAGCCTGGATTTCCTGTTTATGAGCGAGTGCTGGATTCATGCATCAGATAGGCCTGGAAATCAGAATGATATTTGCAGGTGTTTAGAGAGAGACTTGTATGCCAGGGGTTAGTTACTGCGATGTTACAACAGGAAGACTGATTTCGGTCTTTGGGGGGAGGTATTGGGAAGGTGAGAGGGTAGGGCACAGTGTGGGGTAAACAGGGGTCAAGTTAAACCCCCCAAGTGCCCGGTAGTTGGGCCGTCACGAGGAAGCTGGGTTGTCCCTGTTATTCCCAATCTGGTGCGATACACTTTTCTGGTGATCAAGTTTATCTAGGGTGTGCTTTATCTCGGAAGTGAGAGAAACTTTGAGGGGCGGTCAGAGAGCCAAGGAGCCCACAGCTGGGCTTCCACTTGCTCCTTGTAGAGTGCAGCCCCGGCTTCTCGAAGGGTGCGCTGCTCCTGGAGATCCGGAGCGACTGGCTTGAGACCCAGCACCTAGAAGAAGCGTTCCTGGGAGGACGTGTGAGAACTGCGTTTCAGCTTCAAGACTGGCAAGAGAAGTACAGCCGAGCATCTCAGCCTCAGCACATCCCCGTCATAGTAAAAGCCGCTTTTAACTGAATGCCTGCCAAGTGCCCAGGTGGTAGGTTACGGACTTTTCACTTCTGTCACTTGAAACTCCTGTTAAACCTGCCAGGCTCACCTTCTTACACCTATGTTACTGGACAGCCTTGGAAGAGGGGAGGTAGTTTGCCCAGGGGTTACACAGCAGAAAGTGACAGGGGTGGACCTGAAACCAGGGCACCCAACTCAACCTGGTTTGTTGGGGACTTTCTGGTTTAAGACCGAAACCCCCAGCCCTGGGCAAGCAGCTCAGTCCTGGGCAAACTTGGGACGATCGGTCGGCCAAATAGCCCGGCCTGTTGGCTTCTCTCTGCTAGGCCTGCCGTGACGGTGTTGAGACATTGCCTCGACTCCTCTCTTGACAGCGGTCCGTGGTTTGGGCTCCCCTCTGGGACAGGCCTGCTCCCTCCATATCTGTCCCCGAGTGCCTGCTTCCTCGCCTGCTCAGAGCCTTGTCTCCTCCCAGCTGTTTCCTGGCCCCTCAGTGGCCGCCTGGGTCTTGTTTTGAGTCAGGCCCTTTACTGTTTATCTGTTTGGAGCTTCCTCTCAAGTGCCTGACCCACTGCTGGCTCCAAACCATCTGAAGACTTGAGCTTGAGTTCCCTCCGAGACTATGAGGGACCGCCTCCCCTCCCTCAGGCCTTTGCTTCCCCACCCAGGACCTGGATGACAACGGTCCTCACCTCCTAACACCGCCATGCACTTTAACTTCATTGAAAGACGTGAACATTGATTTAAACCTGAAAAGCACTGCACGTGTGACTCTCAGGTGACTGGGTTGGTCCCTGCCAACCCCGGAAGGATAAGTGAGTTCTGTGGCAGCGTGGGCTCCGACTTAGAGCAGCCGGGGAGCTTTGGTGCCAGCCGGCCTCGCTGCCCAGGGCTAGCGTATTCTGGGTGTCTTCTCTGCATTTTGCAGATTTTAAAACGGTGTGCCTGAGAAGCTAGTTGGTGGAATGCTTTGTCCTGTGTCTGGACTGGCTTCACGCTGCAAAAGAGGGTTGGAACCATGTGTTGTCAAGTCAGCTGTGTAGCCCGAATTCTTGGAACCCTGGGTCACAGTGTTGTCAATGAGTATTTGTGACATGGATGAACCAATGAACCAATGAGAACATTAGAAGGGGAGGTAAAGTTGCTTTCCAAGCTAAAGAATATTCCATGCAAACAAGCTGATTTTTTTCTTCACAAACCACCTTAAGTCTTTCTTAGAACAAGGTGGTTTGTGAAGAAATATATTAAATAAGTAGTGTGATAATTTATGTGGCTCCTCATCTTTTCCTCTCCAATTCTTTTCCCTCTTTACAATCCTTTGTGCTATGGAAATTTCCACTGTAATCCTGCTCACCTCTTGTCAATTGAGCACACATATGAGCCACTTGGGTTGCATCTATTTTAGAAGCATTTAAGTAGGTTATTTTTACCCCCTCTCCAAACCGATTTAGACCTCATGGCCATTTTTAACTATTATACTTCTGTTATTTCATCTTATCTCATTGGTTACTTCTCAGTTTCCTTTGCTGGTTTCTTTTTTCTTCCCTCTTAATTGAGACCTCCTAGTTGAGAGGCCTGGGGCTTCATACTAGGGCCCTCCTTTCTCTATCTGCACGCCTTCCCTTGGTGATCTCTTCATTTGGTCTTTAGGCTTCAATCATGGTTTATAACCTCTCTCTCAGATGTGTATCTCTAGTCTAATAATCCTCTCTACTGATTTGTATATTCAACTGCCTACAGGGCATTCTCACTTGTGTGTGTGTAATTTTGTGAGTTGATTTAGAGAGTTTATTTCTTTTTATTATTTATTTATTTATTTAAAAATTTATTTTACCATTTGACAGAGAGAGACAGAGAGAAGGGGAAGGGCCCAGAGCAGTCTTCACAGCCATAGATCATTAGTTTTGACATAGTTTTTATTCCACACAGGTGAATGTGGGGCTGCACAGGGCAGGAACTGAACCTGGGGCCTCCCACATGGGAAGCACACCCCAGTTCAGCATATGGGTCTGCATGGGCCGGGCCAGGACTTGGTCCCTGGACCACGCAGCTGCAAGGCAAGCACTCACCCTGTTGAACTATCCTGACCTCCTCTTCATTTCTTTGTATATATATTTTTTTATTTTTCAATTACAGTTGACATACAATATTATATTAGTTTCAGGTATATAACACAGTGATGAGAAGTCTATATATAACTCATGAAGTGAGACCACAATTAATCCTATACTCATCTAATATCATATATAGTTATTACAATACTACTGACTGTATTTCCCATGTTACACTCTATATCCCTACGGCTATTTTGTAACTACCAATTTGTTCCTCTCAATTTCCTTCCCTCTTTACCTATCCCTCCTCTCCTCCCATCTGGCAACCATCAAAATGCTCTCTGTATCATGAGCTTGCTTTGTTTTCTTTGTTTGTTTACCCTGTTCTCTAGTTTCCACATATAACTGAAATCGTATGACATTGGTCTATCTCTGTCTCACTTATTCCACTCAGCCCTCTGGGTCCATCCATATTGTTGTAAATGGTGAGGTTTCATTTTTTTATTTTTTTATTTTTTTAACACTTAAAAAAAATATATATATTATTTATTTATTTATTTTGACAGAGGAGAGAGAGAGAGATACAGAGACAGAGAGAGAACTGAACTAGGGGAGCTCCCACTTCAGCATATGGTTCCACACGGGCCGGGGCCGGGATTCAATCCCCGGTCCCTGGGGCTGCAAAGTGAGCGCTTAACCCACTGAGCCATCCCGGCTTCCCCAGAGGTTTCATTTTTTTTTTTTTAAGATTGAGTGATGTTCCATTGATAAGTGTACCACCTCTTTTTTATCCATTCATCCATTGATGGGCACCCAGGCTGCCTCAACATCTTGGCTGTTCTAAATAATGCTGCAATGAACATATGGATGCACGTGTCCTTTTGAAATAGTGTTTTGGATTTCTTTGGCTAAATACTCAGAAGTGTGATTGCTGGGATGCTCTTTGTCTCGTTATAGCCTTTGTTTTATTTTGTCTGGTATAAGTATTACTAGCCCAGATTTGTTGTTGTTGTTGTTATTTATTTCTATTATGAAATATCTTTTTCTATCCCTTTACTTTCAGTCTGTGCGTATTTCAATCTGAAGTAAGTCTTTTGTAGGCAGCATATGTAAGGATCTTGTTTTCTTATCCATTCAGCCATGCTGTATCTTTTGATTGGAGCATTTAATGCATTTACATGTAAGGAAGTTGTTGATAGATATGTACTTATTGCCATAATATTATTCAAATTTTTGATCTTTTCTCCTTCTTAAAGAAGTCCCTTTCACATTTCTTATAGTACTGGTTTGGTGGTGATGAACTCCTTTAGCATTTTCTTGTCTGAAAAGCTCTTTAACTATTCTTGGATTTTGAATGATAGCCTTGCTGGGCAGAGCAGTCTTGATTGTAGGTCCTTGCTTTTCATCACTTTGAATATCTCCTGCCAATCCCTTCTGGCCTACAAAGTTTTTTGTTGAGAAATTAGCTGATAGTCTTATGGGAGCTCCCTCATGGGAAGCTAATTGCTCTTCTCTGGGTGCTTTTAAGATTCTTTCTTTATTTTTAATCTTTGGCATTTTAATTATGATGTGTCTTGGTGTGGGCCTTTTTGGGTTCATCTTGTTGGGGATTCTCTGTGCTTCCTGGGCTTGTATGTCTATTTCTTTTACCAGGTTAGGAAAGTTTTCCATCATTATTTCTTCAAATAGGTTTTCAATTCCTTGCTCTCTCTCTCTTCCCCTTTTGGTACCCCTGTGATGCAAATGTTGGTACACTTAGTGTTCTCCCATAGGTCCCTGAAATTATCTTCATTTCTTAAAATTGTTTTTTTATTTCTGCTTTTCCAGTTGGGTGTTTTCTTCTACTGTATCTCCTAAATTACTGATTTGATGCTCTGCTTCACCCAGTCTACTGTTGATTCCCCCTAATGTATTCTTCATTTTAGTTATTGTATTCTTCATTTCTGACTTAAAAATATAAATATCTAATATCTATATTATAAATAATAATAATAATAATAATAAATAAATAAATAAATAAATAAATAAATATATATATATATATAACAGAGGGGTTGTGTTGCAGGACAAGGTGAGCTGCTGCATGTGCCCTACCTGGGGCTACTAGGTATGAGCTACAAAGTTATCTGCAGGTGGCTGCCACTGTGCTGGGCATGGAAGTGCCTGGGAGAGGCTAAGCTGTGAATTGAAGCTGGCTGTCACTAGTGCTAGGCTTCGGCTGCTTAGCAAAAGATATAGGACACGCCAATGACAGAGGCTGCTTGCTTGGGGTTCCTGAACCTGAGAGATTTTAGGAAAGTCAGCAGCATGAGCTTAGAGAAGCTGTTCACATGGAAAAGCTACTGGAAGTGCTCTGGATGGGCCTGCAAGTTGGGTAGAGTGGGGGCTCAGGGAATCACCAGGAAGGGCAAACGATGTTAGTTATTTTGATAGAGACTCAGATATGGTGCCCACCTAAGACTGCACGTTGGTTGGGGGAGGGCTCAACAAAAACATTGGCACCTGCCCACACTTCTGTCTGGGATGAAGCTGCCCCTCTAGCCCTCCCTGTATATCTCTGGCACTTTCTGTGCTGCTGCCTCAGTGCTGGAGCTCACAGTAAGTGAGTCCATCAGCCAGTAGGTCCATGCATGGGCCCTTTCAGGATTGCAGCCGCCCTCCATCTCACTCAGTCATAATCTCTGCTGGTTTTCACAACCAGAAATTATGGGGACTGGGAACTCAGGGAGCCTGGTGTGAAGTTGGGACCCCTCATTCCTTATTTCCTGGATACCAAGATGCAGACTATGCCACCTTATAATATCAACAAACTAGGAATGTACCCCACCAGCTGGCACCTTAAACTCAATGAGCTATAGTATCTCAAGGATTTGGCTATTTCTCAGCCCTCCACTGCTAATATTGGGGTCAAAGTGCCATCATTTTTCTGCTGGGTGATTGTCGCAACTTCTGGAATGACTTCCTTATCTCTCCATTGACAATCCATTGTCTATTTTCAAATGATAGCTAGGGTGACTCTTTTATAGATTTATTTATTTTTATTTTTTATTGTTTTTGACAGAGAGAGAGAGAGAGAGAGAGAGAGAGAGAGA
>PVKE010002440.1:0-82902 GCA_004027555.1 Craseonycteris thonglongyai | reverse complement strand
GTTAAATATGTGGTCATTATTATTGAAAAGGATGACTTTCCAGCCTCTGCAAAGGCAGAATGTAAACAAGGAGCTATCCCAGTGTTCTGAAACTTCAGCCTCACGGGTTTCACGGTCTAAACACGCTGGTCTGACTCTGCTCACAGGGCTAGTGGCAGGATTTTTGCAAAGGATTTACAAAGATTAAGAAATGATAATATAAGGAAGCCAGGATGGCTCAGTGGGTTAAACTCTCACTTCGTAGCCCAGGGACTGAGGATCGAATCCTGGCCCCAGCCCATGCGGACCCATATGCTGAACTGGGGAGTGCCCCCAGTTTGGTTCTCACCAGGGTGAGATCCCGGCCCAGTTCCTGCCCTGTGCAGCCCTGCGCCCAACTGTGGAATGAAACTATGTGGAAAAACCAATGATGTACAACTATGGAGATTGTTCTGGGCCCTCCCCCTTCTCTCTGTCTCAGTATCTCTCTCTCTCTCTCTGTCAAAAACAATAAAAATAAATCTTTAAAGAAATGATAATACAAACTTAGGCCTGAAATTTTTGTGCAAAGGTTTCCCCTAACAGTCAATGGATGCGTTCATGTGTATATTCAGATGCACATTTTAAAGGCCAGTAATTAAACAAATAATGGATTAGGAAGTTGGCCAGAGTTACTATGCACCTAATTTCAATAACATATAGACTATACCACTTAGTATTTTTTTTAATTCCTGAAAATTAGCTAAGGCTAGTAGAAAGGAATCTGAGATATACCAAACATTTCTTTCTCCCAGAGAAACTCCCACCAACTATATCCCTTCCTCTTTTTCAATTTTTAAAAAAGAGAGGTTGAACTGAACATTAAATTCTTTGATGAAATGTTTAGACACACAAACATGATGCTTGATCAGCAACGAACCACACAGTGCACTGAATACATCAACCCATACAATTTTTGCAAAAAAGCTCATTTCAAACTCTCTGCAATTGAGACACTTACATAGTTTCTTGTTGAATGACATCCATGCACACAATGAGTGCATCCAGGACTCAGCTAGTTAAGGGCAGAAGATATCACCAAACATTCCCTTTATCCCAGGAACATGCAACTTTTTTCCAGTAAAGTCCAGAGTGCTGGAAATTGTGGACACTGGGCTGCCTATGTGATGAGTTAAAAGTACCTGCCCAATGGCCCTTCATCCCAAGTTTATTTCACTAACATATATTCTCGCATATGTTATGTATCAAAGTGTACATCCTGAAGAATAAACAAAAGGTAAACTGAAGTATTTCATCCATTGAATCAAAATTATGGTGCCATTTTACAGTAACTAGAACCCAATTTTGTGATTGTGGTGCATTCTTAAATAGGAAGTGAGCCACAGTATAGCATTTCTAAGTCACTCCCAGGACAGCAGCACCTCCCAGTGATCAGGAATAACACTACTGTTTAAAGAAGTAAGAGTAACCCCTTAAAATCAGTGCACCTGTAGAAAAAACTGAAGTCTCACAGTCTGAGTAGCAGTCTGCTTTTTGGCACAAAAATATCTTCCATCCAGGAAAGCATGGAGAATGTTTATGCTAAACCCTTCTAGAAATAACTTCTCTACATCTGAGCATTTCTAACCATCACCACCACCAACGCTTTGCACTTCAATACATACATATATGCCCTGGTTGCTTACCCTTCCAATATCTTCAAAACCTCTCAATATCACTGGTGCAAAGAAGGGGCAAGATTCTGAGGGGTCTGGAATCCAGGTACCCAACCCAACTTGATTAATTTCCAATTAAATCCTAACACACATAGCACTTCCATGACCTCAAAGCCAAAAATGCCCAATCAGGCTGAGACTCTTAGAGAACCTCATCATACTAGACTATGATTCCACAGATTTAAAAAAAAAAAAAATTAAGAGACTTCTCTGGCTGAAAAAGGATACAGTCAGCTTGCTGAGAACCTGGTTGGATTTTGCTTTCAATGTCCTCCAACAAGTCAAAATCTGGTAGCATCAGGTGTCTGTGCACTGTGATGTTCTGGTACTGGTCCTCACAAGCGAGGGCATTCTCGGTGCCATCTGTACCAAAAAGGACCAATGCAATTTCATCCTTGTTCTCAGCAAACACCTACAGAAAAATGTTAGAACACTGAAAACCATAATATCACCTAGAAACCATTAGATACCTAACCTTCAGGGAGTAACAGAACGAGACCTCCCTATAGCAGGTGCCTGGGGCAATTGTTAACAATAGAACAGGGGGCTGGATGGCCCATGGGGCAATGACAATTCCTAGGTTCTAAGCAGCCTTTTTTGTTCACTACAGGTCCTACCCTTCATTTCAGTACAATTTAAGGTTGGGGAATGGTAGGATGGTAACTGCTCTTAAAAAATTCTAGCCAAATCAAACTAGAGTTCCCAATGAAAACTAATTATGGATATTTTGAAAAGATTTTAGTCTGTCTTTCCAGAATGACTATCCAAGATTTAAATTTTCAAGAGATTAAAAAAATTTTGCTGGTTCATATCGTATAGCCCTGCAATTTACTTACAGGTATATGTATACTGTAGAGAAATTCTTGCACATGTCCAGAAGGAGACAATGAACAAGAAACTTCACTTCAGTACTGTGTATAACAGGGTGAAACTGAAAACAAACTGTCCATCAACAGGAGAATGCAAAATCACATTGCAGAATATTTATACAATGGAATATTACTACCCAGTAAAAAAGTGAACACATTTATACAATGTTTATCAATAAGAATAAATCTCAAAAACATAAGGCTGAGGAAAAAGCTGCAAAATTACATGTATGATGGAATAACATTACATACACTTTTAAGAGTTTCATATAGCACTAAATAATATATGGATATGCTTATGCCCCAAAATATATCATATGTGTAGTAATAACCATGCAAACTCTGAGAAAAGAAGGGAAAAAAGAGGAAAGAAGAGGACTGGAAAAGGACATACAAGGGTTTCACATTTATCTATAATTTTTTAAGGAAAATGAAAATCAAACAAATATAGCAAAACTTTTGGACTGTAGATCGCTAGACAATTAAAAAAAATACCTTTCCATTATATTATTCTCTGCATTTGCCTCTTTTATGAACATTTTGTAATGCAACAAAGAGTATCTGACACACAAGAAATCCTGTTCCCACCTATTTATTAAAGGCTTTTACATCAAAGGGGAGAATGCTGCTTGTAGAACCGACAGCATTCTGTCATTCCTCATTTTTGTTTGGTCTATTAAATTCCCCAGTCTCTTAACACCTCCAGCTACAATCCCTAGTTGTACATGGAGAAAAGATCTTAGCTGCTGGGGTTCAAACACAGCCAGCACAACAGCTAGAATCCTATCTGCCTCCTGGCCAAGCGTCTACCTTAAAGCAAGATAATCTTGCTCAACAACAAAGCCTCAGTGAGGAGAGGGAAGGAAATTCTGAGGGCAACATGAGATTGGCACCAGGCTTTGTCTCCCAGTCTTCCTGATTCACTCAGATTCCCACAGAAGGGGCTGAGCCAGAAAGGAAAATTGGAAGTACTATATCGCTTAAAATAAATCTACAATACACGGGTACAGCAACACTCCTTGAACACAACCCATAATAATACTATAACCAGGAATGGTTATTAGAGGCATTCTCTTCTTTGACAGATGAAGGATTCCAGGTCATCAGAATTGGTTACAAGCTAAGATGACAGGTGGGAGGTAGTAGTGCCTAGTGGAAAGAGCAACACCCAGAAGAGGAGTAGCAGTGCCCAAGAAATAAAGCAGAACTCCATGGACTTAGCAGTTATATCAGGAAGAAGGGGCAGAAATCAACAGAAGTCTATTTCACACATCCACCTCCCTGTCCCTTTGAATGTGAGCTGGCCTTCATGATTGCTTAACTAATAGAAAGCAGCGAAAATGCCTTTCTGGGATTTCTAAAGTCAGGATATAAAAATCCACATAGACAGGTGTCTTAGAGTTCTCACTCTTGGGACATTCCTTCTTAGAACCAGCTACTACACTGTGAGAATCCCAAGCTACATGGAGGCTCTGATGGACAACTCCAACTGAGTTCATGGCCACCAGAAGGCAGAACTACAAACCATGGGAGTGAGCTGTCTTGGACATCTGGCAAGGTTTGGCTTTCAGATGACTCAGCAACCATCTAAGTGCACTTGAACAAGAGTCCTCATGAGAGAGTCAACCCAACTGATTCACTCAGTCATCCCACAGAACCATGAGAAATGATTTCTTTTAAATGTCATTTAAGATTCTAATTTAGGGAAGCCAGGATGGCTCAGTGGGTTAGGCACTCACTTTGCAGCCCAGGGGACCGCGGATCGAATCCCAGCCCCAGTCCATGCAGACCCATATGCTGAACTAGGGAGTGCCCCCAGTTCAGTTCTCACCAGGGCGAGACCCCGGCCCAGTTCCTGCCCTGTGCAGCCCCAAGCCCACCTGTGGAATGAAACTGTGTGGAAAAACCGATGATGTACAACTATGGAGACTGTTCCGGGCCCTCTCCCTTCTCTCTGTCTCTGACTCTGTATCTATCTATCTATCTCTCTCTCTGTCAAAAAAAAAATAAAAAAATAAAAAATAAGATACTAATTTGTGGGACAGCATATTACCAGAAAAAGCTAACTGGAAAAGGCACAACATACTTGAAGGACTTGTTCAAGATCAGGAGATTAGCAAATGACATTCCAGAGCAAGAATTCTGGCCATCTGGCTCCAGAAATTATACTTTTTAAATATGACTTTACACTGCTTCTTATTTCTGATAAAAACTGTAATATCCAGTGGAGGAGCCAAAATATGAGAGAGAAAAAAATATCAGGCTCTTAGTAGCAGTTGGAGTCACATGGGAGTATATGTAAAACGCTTCAGATTTCCCCAAACACTGAGGCTGGTATCTTGCATTACTAAGTGGAGGCAGCAAGCAGTTAGAACAACTTACAAGCTCAAGGCCAATCTGCAACTTACCTGTCGCTGCACAAACATGGTAATCACCTTCTTTGCTAATTCAAATGGGGATTCTTCACCAGGAAAGGAGTTATGCATGGCAAAGCCCACATCCATACACAGCACAACAGCTGCCTAGAAACAAAGTTCCAGAGTATTTGACAAATGTTAATAGTCATAAGAAAAGAAAAAATAAAGAGCTCTGTCGTTTGCTTATTTCACCCAAAGAACCTGTAATGATATCTAAGGATATACAATAAAGGGAGGGGAAGTGTTTTACTTAGAGAATATAAGAAAGACATATTTTCACTATGGAAAAACTAAGTAGACTTAATATTTTCTAAAACCTAGAAAGTATCTGCCAGGACAGGAATAGGCTCCAAGCAGCTGCTGTTCCTTTGGCCTAAGCCCAAGAATAAACCCAAGGGAACCAGCTCTGAAGACAACCTGAAAGCTAGAGCTAGGTCCAGCCCAGATGAGCCTGAAATGTGTACATCAGACAACTGCAGTTGGTCTGCAGACCCAGAAGCATGAGAACAGATGCTTTTATTGCCCGTATTTTCCGGCGTATAAGACGACCGGGCATATAAGACGACCCCCTAATTTTACAGTTAAAACATAGGTTTAGGCCTATATTCGCTGTATAAGACTACAGCCGGGGGGTAGTCTTATACAGCGAACACAGGCCTAAACCTATGTTTTAACTGTAAAATTAGGGGGTCGTCTTATACGCCCGGTCGTCTTATACGCCGGAAAATATGGTAAGCCATTAATGTAGAATGTAGTTTCTTATAAAGCATTTCTGTGGCAATAGGTGACTACTACAATCCATATATGCTAAAATGATACACTCCAACAATTTGAATCATTTTATAAACTGGGGATCTAAAATAATGACTAAGATACTAACTCTATTCTAGTAGGGGACAAGGACACATAAGGAAATACTAACACAATGTTCCACAACAGTGGTCTGCAGTGGGCTCTAAAAGAGCACAAATGGAGGGCATCTACCCCAAACTGGTGGAGGACCTAGAGAAGAGGAATAGGAGCAGAAAAGGTTACATAGATATGAAATTTGGGTGAGTCTTAAGGTCCGGGGTTCGATGCCCAGCCCCAGTTTGTGCAACTTCATATGCTGCACTGTGACGCAGCCGGGAATTGCAGGGATGGCTCAGCAGCGAAGGTTCTAGACTTCCAGTCCCCTCTATGGAGACTGTTCTGGACCCTACCCCTTCTTTCTCTCACCTTCTCTCAAACAATAAAAAAAATAAAATAAAAAATAACAACACTTCAAACTGTACATACACTTCATGAAAAATAAAAGAGTAGTCAGTCATGTGAACAAGGGGAATTACAGATAGAGAGCACCACATAAATAAAGATACCTAGTCACATTAGATAGCAAGGGAGAATAAGAAAATAGGAGAAACATAAACTAAAAGGGATACATGTAAAATTCTATTATTTGGCATCTAAAATTTAACTGCATATGAGTTGGAGAAGAATTGTATGAACATATAATTTCAGAGTGGATTGTAAAATGAGTCACCAGTATGACATGGCTAAAGCAGTATACTCCCCACACCCTCATTCCATCCTCCAAAATATTTTAGGTTATCAACAGTTTATTGTAAGAAAAAGAAAGTTCTTATTGTGAACAAAGAGTAGATTAGCAATCTAGAGACCAGAAATCCAGTTTCATCTTTTATTACAGATTAGTTGAGTCCTTGGGAATGTCACTTAACCTCAATAGTAATTCAGAGTCAGGAAGCAGTTGTTGGACTAGACAAGATCTAAGGTCTTTTCCAGAATTAACATTCTTTTTTTTAAATATATATATATATATATTTTTTTTTTTTTTGAGAGAGAGATACAGAGACAGAAACAGAGAGAGAACTGAACTGGGGGAGCTCCCAGTTCAGCATATGGTTTCACATGGGCCGGGGCCGGGATTCGATCCCCGGTCCCCAGCGCTGCAAAGTGAGCGCTTAGCCCACTGAGCCATCCCGGCTTCCCCATCATTCTTTTAACACTTAAGTCTCACCTGTGCTTTGTACTGATCAGACCACATCTGACAAACTGTGAGCAGTTCTGAGCATCATCTTATGAGAAAGATTATTACAACTGACCATGAAATGAGCAGGTTAGAGAAAAATCTGGAGATCAGGTGATATGAGGAACAGTTTGAGAAAAAAAAGAAATGGATATTTGAGCCAGATGAGATTTCAGAGAACATGATAGTTCCTCCCAAATACCTAGCAGCTGTGCTATAAAAGGATTGGTCTGTAAGATAATAGGATCAACAGGTGGAAGCTACAGGAAGATTGGTTTGACTCCATATAAGAAGAGGAAAAATAACATGTAGAAGTGATAAGTTAAAAAAAAAAAAAAGTTTTCTGAAGTGTTCTCCTGACCTTACAAATGTTTGAAAACCTGGATGAGCTCCTATCAGAGAAGTTACAGATAATTTCTAAATTTGGTTATATCTCAGGCAACACATGCTCCAAGTCCACTTGCCATGAACAGCTAGCTGTTCCACTAGAGCTGCAAAATTTCCAGCAGCTGAAAGAGGGTGTACAAGAGACATGAGTGAGTGGCAACATATGTTCATAATCATTTTAATCAGCACTTCCCAACAGAGAATTGAAGGGGGTAGGGATCAGTTACTCAAACTCCTATCTTGTTTAACTATATAGATCAGATGCCTAGTAAAGGGCCTACCTAGCCTTTTGATGGATAAATGGGTGGGTGGATGGATGGATGGATGGATGGACAACTCCCTGGACCACACCTCCCTCTAGTGACCCTTCTAGAAACTACCACTCTCCACCTACATTGAAGAAATCACTTAAAAAATTCATTGTAAAAGCTGTTAATTAATCTAGGACACTGAGGATCATAGCTTCCTAGGAACTCAGAAATTTTTCAGGGCTCTGAAACCAAACAGCCTGGGTTCAAATCCTAGTTTCACTTATGGTATGAGTGACCTTGGGCTAATCACATTTTTTCAGGCCTGGGTTTCCTCACTTGTAAACTCAGGATAATAGTTTTTGCTTCATGGGCTCATTGTGAAGATTAAATGACACAGGAATAAAACGTTTAGATCACTGCCTCACACAGAAAAAGCTTTCAATAAATGAGAAGTAGTATATTATTATAGAGGCACTAATATGATGCTTTACATTTCAAGTTATTTTACTCAGTCCCTCTCTGAAGTTTCACAAGTCTGTGTGGTGGGTGCCTACCATGGCTAACTTCCATTCTCATACAGATTTTTAAAACTCAGGTTTAGAAGTAATGGAGGAGGTGAGGGTGGACTGAGGGATAGAGGGGGGAAGCTGGGGAGGGAGGTGGGATGAGAGAGGGGTGGAGAGGAAGTGAGAGGGTGGGGAATAGGAGGCTCAAATTTAGGTTTTAAGACTACAAATCCCTAGCGCATCTTTCGGTCCCAGACCTACTAATCCAGCCCATGGCCCACCATTATCTCCTCTCTTTCCTCATTCCTGGCACCACCGTGATCCCATGATTCCTGCTTCTGAACCACCCTTTCCATCCCTGGGACCGGAAAGACCCAAGCCCATGGCTCTCTCTACCTTATTCCCTGACCGCGCCATGTTGCCGGTCCGTTGGCGCCTCAGTCTCCTCTTCCGGGTGGGAACCCGCAGCGCCACAACTCAGTTCCGGGGCACTCGGAGCCGTAGCGTCTCAGGAAGAGCCGCTTCCTGAGGCACTTGGAAGGGGACTGGAAAGTGTGCGCAGACTCTCTGAGCATGCGCTTGTTCCCAGCGTTTCCCCTCTGGTGCGGGGCAGTTCGTGGTATTTGAACTGCCCCCGTGTTTAGAACTAGTTAAGTACATATTACTTCTCAGAACGATTCACTTCACTTTTCTTTCATTGAGAATAACACCTAGAACGTTTTATGTCAGAGTTCTGGCGTTGGATTTTCTTGAGTGTGTGTATGAACCCAGAAAGTCACTTTTCTAAAAATGTTTCTTCCAAAAAGGGAGATAATTGAAGGACTTCACAGATGCTGTGACTTTGGAACCAAGTCCTGAAGAATTGTACAGGCAATCAGAAGTAGGAAGGGCATTCTTCTTGGCACAGGAAACGGGATGTGCAAAGTCCTGGAGGCATGAAATAGATTCCACTAAGGACCTCTCAAAGTTTGGAGCGCCGCTAACTTGGAAGGGGGAGGTGGGATTTAATTCAGAAGACAAATTTAAGAGTTACTCCAAAAGTGACTGTTGATCAATCACAGCGCCTGACATGCTCACCATCCCCTTTCAAAGGAAACTGCCTAGCCTGCAGCCCCTGCTACTATGAGGAAGGCCTGCCCAAGGTGAACCTTGCACAGGAACAGCTATTTTCTAAACCAAATGGCCCACAAGCTGGCAGGTGGATGGATAAAGGGTCCAGTAACCTACAAAATATCTACAAACCTCTGCCCATACTGGACCTTCAAATCTAACCAGATTTTTCTCTCTTGAAAATTTAACCTGGGAAAAGCAGACATTAAGCTGAAAAGATGGGCAGCCTGGAGGAAGGAGGGGCCTTGAGAGAGCTGATTATAAATGCCCTGAAGCCAGGAGAGTCTGATATTTTCAACCTCAAGTTCTTTTAAAACTCAAATATTTTTTTAAAATTCTTATGACACATAAGTAGATTCACTGGAGACTCACCATGGTGAAGGAATTTTCACGGTTTGTCCATAATTTTACCTTCTAGGGAGTCTCTCCTTTTATTCTCCCCCCTTCTTTCTCTCTCCTTCCCCTCTGTCTCACATACACACAGAGTTTGTTTCCTGGAAGGAATAACAGGGTCTAGTACCTGTGTTTGTTTGCATCTTAGCCCTTGAGTCTTTACCACTTTCAGGCAGGTAGGCAGTTGTGCTGAGAATGGATACAGACTTTAAGTACTGCTTCCCCTGGCAAAAGGCCTCCATTAATCAAGGCTGAAGCAAACGTTCATGTGAGTGAATATAACTACTCCCTTCTTCCTCCACAACAAAAGGATTCTAGCTTTGGTTTCATTTCTATCAGTTCAGGGTCTGTTTAGATTTGTATGACATAGTATTGGGTAGTAAGAGAGAGAACAAGAGGTTGATGGGCTATGGCTAGTAGAGGGAAAAGGACATTTGGGAACAGAGAAAGATATGTGTGGGAGCCATGGTTCCCTATAAAGGAAATGGAGGGATAAGAAAATGAGAATGTTTACTTGGGTGCCCTCCATGAGCCATGCTTCAGAGTTTAAGTGGGTTTTTTTGTTTTTGTTTGTCTTGTCTAATCTTCAACATACCTCTATTAGTGCCCCTTTGAAATGGTTTGTTTACAAGTCTGTTTCTTCCACTAGGTGTTAAGCCCAGTTAGGGTGAAGACCATTTCAACTTCATCCAGATGTCCCTTGGGTTTCACTGTCACCTCACCCTCCTCTATTCCTCTATGGCCTGCTTACCCTTATCCTAATTTTGACTGCTTTTGAACTTGGCCATTGATTTTCCCTAACCCCAGAAAAGGGAAACAACAGTGGTTGCAACTTCATAATGTGGGTTTAAGTAAATATGTGACTCTAGAAAAAGTCCACCTAAATGGAAAGTTCATAAATTAGTGGTACATGGAAAGAGTCAAGACGTAAAGATCCAGATTAAGACCACTATACATAGAGGACAGCTCCCACAGTTACCCTTATCCTGCAAATGTAGCGTTAAAGCAGTTTGAGAGAAACTCAATGACAAAATGAAAAAATGTTAGATTTTTTTTAAATTTTTTATTTTGTTCTCATTTCAGTTGTTTGTATCTCTGTAAAAGCACCAGGGAGCACCAAGACTATCTTCAAAAATGCTGGGCTGTGTTTTGGTCAAACTAATAATAGTTATTAAAAAAAGGAAGGGTTCTTCCGAAGGTGGGGTTCAGCACCATACATTAGGCAAATGTCCCTGGCCTTCTATGGGAGAGCATTCCTAACCAATCTGGTTTGATTCACAGCAGTTGTCAACAACTTCCTGCAACATGAATAAGAAAGGAATACCAGCTATTCTTGTAAGGACCCAAACTTTCAAATCTGCTTGACCTGTTAGGATTTGATATTTTTAAAAATTAGAAATAACCCTCGGGAATGAATTTTTTTTTTTTTTTTTAAGTTCAGAATCTATTAATCTGGATCCCTCTGGTTTACACCCCCTGGTGGCCAGGAAAGCGCAAGCTTCTCAGCACCAGCAAAAATGGTTAAATTCCAGAAAAATCTGAGGGAGTGAGGTTCTGCGTGAGGTCTTGCCAAACAACAGAGATTTCACTGTCATCTTCATGCTTAGGGCTACTGATCCACTGGTAGGGTGGGTAGTTTGACAGATGCAATCCTTCCCTTCACAATCTTTAATCTGTAGATTAAATATCACCACCCACTCCCACTTTCACTACTAGGATAAAAGTTATGCTACTATTATACAGTCGTACTCAACTGTTACTCTTCCTTTCTAAAAAACCCTGAAACCACACGGCACTACAGGCATTTAACTGCAAAGTGAGTTACTAATATGTATGTATAGCATATACATAGTATATATACCTAGTATCGACATATAAAATCTCTGTAAGATTCAGGCATAAATAAATAAATAAATATTAGCAGTTTAGAATCTGAATGTATTTAAATTAATTACTGAGATTCTTATGTGCCTACCAAAATAGCCACTCTTCCATTTTCTCTTAAATTAACATAACCCCAATATTTAACTGTCCAGTCAAAATACTGTATTTCCCAGCCTCTTTTGCTTGTGAGGTCATGTGACTAAAGTCTGGCCAATGAGATTCAAGTATTGAGTGCGACTTCTGGGAAGTCTCCATGGGGAGAATGTGCTCATTTTTGCCCCTGCCTCTATTCTGCCAAGAGACAAGGACGTGATTGTTGCAGATATAGTCAGCACTGGGTGTTAAAGGTAGGGAAATAAAAGAAGTCTGGATCCCAATGGACCTGCCTCCAGGCTTCTATACAAGAAAAAATAAACTTCTATTTGGGAATATTCATTATATGCAGCTAAATACAACTCTAAGTGATACACACAAATCTTTACATTCTGCTATACTTTGGAAGTCGTTTTCTAAACGTTTCACTCCATTCCTCTCTGTTATCAACTGGTGGCCTGGGTCTCTCCAGAGCCTCCTCATCCTCCCAGTCACATACTCCCCTGTGTTCCAGGCAACATGAACATCTTCAAGCTCCTGAATGGTTACATAACTGAACTCCCTACCTCAGCTAAATGGTCACTTTAGGGCATGGAATGAAGTTTATTGGAGGAACTGCTTTTGCATAAATCGATTTTCTATTCCCTGTCCTCCGGGAACCATTAAGATGGGAAGACAGATCAGTGTGGACTAGAATTTTCCATAACTGTGAGGAGGAGGGGAGCATTTAAAGAAAAAATCCTCAGAAATGGGATGATATACAGGCTACTGGGACCAGAGAGGGAAGTAAGGTGTTGGGATTTTAGACAGTAGAGGTTTCTACGTCCTGGTTGGGGTCCTTGTTGGAGAGATTGCCTGAAATATTGTCAGATTCAAGCAACTCCACAATGCTGTAGGGAGAACAGTCCTCCAGACCCAGCTTGCTGCAGAGCCAACCATAGAAGCCTTTCTCCATGTCCCGGGCAGCTTGCCACCAGGCGCCCCAGGACCATGAGAGCTGGACCACCGCGGCATAGAGGCCCAGGGAAGAGGCCAAGGCCATGATGAGCACTGGATAGAAGAGAACGAGGCAAGGGCAACATGAGATCTTGTGCCAGAAGGTCCTTTCCTCATTGTACACAAGGAAGATGTTGTACCAGGTGATTGTGCCGTAGTAAAAAGAGACAATGAAAGAGAGGATGAAAACCACAGGCAAGCAAACCAGGGTCCACAGCACCACGTGGGGCCCACGGTCTGCTGCGAGCTGGCAGGCTTTTCTGCCTTCAGGTGTTGTTTCCTTCAATGACTCTTTAGGCTTGATCAGTTCCTGAAGCTCTTTCTCTGTCAATGTGACATGGATGTCCACCATCTGACCCTTCTTCTTCCCTCGTGTGATGGTCCCAGTTAAGGTGACATAGCGGCTGTCCAAAGGCATGTCCCACATACCTGCAGGGCATAAAAGAGGTGAAGACAAGATCAGAAGAGTGGACATTTCATCACTGTTGTCCCCTGAGGCTGGGGCTGATTGGTGACAGCGACTACTTTTATAGCATCTGGCATAGTACTGGAGCCAGAGAGTGATTCAGTGATGGACTGAGTGGGTACCCCTCAGGAGGGTGACCACTGGCATCATTATGCCTATACTGAGAAAATTACAAAGCAGGTTAAACTTGTTTTGCATGTCCTCTCTCCACTTTTCTGGGTCCCAATCTTGTCCCAATCTCTGTGATATTGAGGGGTGTGAAGAACTGTATTGCAGACACTTTTTTATAGTGATCTTATTTCTAGTTTACAAGTGCTGTGAAAATATTGCTAATGAGTATCAACTACTGTATATGAAGATTATACTGTGTGTGTAATTATACTGATGGGAAGCCCAGCCCCCTTCTCTTCTCATTTCTATGTTTTCCTGAGAGGGGCCTCCTCATATGCCTGTGGATGTCCCAGCCCTCATATCCCAGCTCTGCACACGCGCGCGCATACGCGCATACACACACACACACACACACACACACCCTCCACATACATACATGCCAAATATACACCATACACACATACCACCACTACCAACCACCAACCACCCCACAGACATCCTTTGGCCACCCTAGACATGAGGTTGGAGCTACTAAATGAGGGAACCTGTGGATCTTGGCATGTGAAATGTGCTGTAGAAGTAGAGGAGATGGGGAGAGTACAGGCTTAAATTGGCATGTCTCCTATGCTCTATTGGACTCCTTGCCCCATGGCTGGAAGAGGGGTAAAACAGAGCCACCTAAACAGCAGGGCTCGGGATAATGGCAGGGACTTTGCTGCCCAGATAGGATTGTGTGATCCCTTAGAATGACAGCCCCCCTCATATCTGTAAATGACACCACCATCTATCCTCTCTTGTTCTGACAAACCCCATGTGTCACTCTTGACTCCTCTTTCCTCACTCCCTACCTCCAATCCACACTCGGAATCCAGCCTCTCTTCTCTAGCTGTCTCTCCTGTTCCCCAGACCATGCTTCGACATTACTGCCATTGTAGCTGCCCTGAGCCGACAGTCTCTCATCAGCTTCCACTCTTACCCCTCCTAATCCATCCTTTCCAGAGAAGCCAAAGTGACTATTTAAAAAGGTTAAGTGTGGGGAAGCTGGGATGGCTCAGTGGGTTAAGCACTCACTTTGCAGTGCCGGGGACCAGGGATCGAGTCCTGGCCCTGACCCATGTGGAACCATATGCTGAACTGGGAGCTCCCCCAGTTCAGTTCTCTCTCTGTCTCTGTATCTCTCTCTCTCTCTCTCAAAAATAAATAAAATAAAATAAAATAAAATAAATTAAAAAGATAAGTGAGATGATGTCTCTCGTTGCTTAAGAGTCTTCCATTGACTTCCCCTTGCACTTATAACAAATCCCAAACCCTTTACTATGACTGGCAAGGCCCAGAATGATCCAGCGTCTGCCTTCCTTTCTGATCTCCTCTCATCATCCCTTGTTCTCTACACTTCCTAACAGACAACTCCATCCCAGAACTGGGCAATGGTGCTCTCACAGTAGGGTCTTTGCTGCTCTCCCTCATCCACAAGCTCTGCCCAAGGTCTTTTCCTGGCTGGCTCCTTCAGGTCATTCGAATCAGCTCAAACACTACTTCCTCAGAGTCCTTGCACAATCATGCAGTCTCTCTCCCCACACCCTGCAACATTTCTCATCTCCCCATCACTGTGGTTGATGGGTCTTGGGAACTCGAGCCACACCTGAAATTATCTTTTATTTGCTGATGTGTTCCCTGCCTGTCTTCCCATGACCAGAAGGTTAACTGCATGAGAACAGGGATGTTGCTTGTTCATTGTGGGCATGTCTAGAGATTAATCCATCTATACAAATAGATCTACCTCATCCACCTCTTGCTACACAGTAATGCTTAACACTCCACAGCTTCACGAGTAGCAACATTCTTATACATGCTTCCTTATGCACATGGGCATATGTTTCATGGGACAGATCCTGAGAATTTCCAGGACATGCATATTTTGAATTTGGAAATTAATAAATACTGACAAATTTCCTTACAAGGTGGTAAAGCAGATTCCACTTTCACTTGAGGTATATGAGCATACCTCCATTTCCTCACATTGATGTTATAGTTTATCCTATTTTTGGCCATCTCTAAATGTGAAAGAATGCTATAGCTCATTGTTATGATTTGCAGTTTCCTGATCATGATGAGAGTCAACTATTATTGTTTCTTTATCTTATGTGTGTTAAATGATTAGCACAGTAGGCTTGTACTGCTAAGTTTTGTGTATAAATTGGTCTCTTTCATTATAGTAGGAGTTCCAAAAGGGTGGAGATCTCCTTCATATTACCTAGAAGAGAACATAATAAATGCTCAAAAAATACTGTTGACTCATGAATGAAGACTACAACATTGTGAGAAGAAATGTATCAACCAGAAGAAGTAGGCCAGTGAGCAAGTGCTTATCTGTCTTCTGGAGGATGCATTTGGTCTCCCTCCCACAGCTTTACTGAGTGGCCTGGAGACTTACCGTGGCCAGCAGGATAGTCTAGGAAGCCGTCTCCTTCCTGCTCGTTGGGTTGTTCTCCACTTCCTGATTCCCCAGGCTCTTCATCCCCTTTCTCGGTCTCTGACCGGTAGATGATGACAGATTCTGGACGGGACTCCTTCTTCTTGTTCCTGTGACCCATTGTGGACTCCCCATCAAGGGCCAGGGCAGCTGCCACAGCCTTCCTCAGAGAGCCATGGTGGGGGCTGGGGAGCTGACCTTGGCCTTCTGCTGGTGCTGGCTCTTCCATCCTAGTCCTCAGCTATTCCTTGTGAAGAGTTTGATTTGCTTGAGCAAATTTACAGCCCAGACATCACAGAGCGTCTTCCAGGGTGGAGCTGTGCAAACATATCTCAACGAGGAGTTCCACTGGAAGGACAGAAAAGCAAAGCCATTAACAGGGAATGAAAATAGGGTAACATGGGAAAGGGATTGGAAAATAATCCTCAACTTGACAGAAGCCTCCACTTCCCTTTATTTCTCATTTGATTTTATTTCAGAGTACTACAGGCTTTTACAAAAATGGATTTTGTGAATAAAATTTTGTGTATTGCAACAATATGTGTGCCATTTCTACAACCATGTAATATGCAAACCCCATCAGTCTAGCTGGGGGAATGCCAGGTATCAGGAAATTGGATGAGGAAGCCTAACAAGTGGAGGTTAAGAACCATTCTTACTCCCACCGTGGTTGAAGATTCAGGTGGCTGAGACCAGTACTCCAGGCTGTTGGCTATCGAGTCATACATTATAACTAGACTCAAATGGATGAATGCAACACTTAGTGAGCCACCCAAAGACGGCACAACATCATCAGCCATGTCTATCCTCTTGGGAGCCAGTGCGGAGCTTGAACAGAAAGGTTTCGGGGGGTCTTGATGGCAAAGCCTCGGTCCCCCCTTTCATCTCCCTCTGGGAGTAATTGGGTAATTAGATATAGAAAACTGTGTATATGCAGCTTCACATGAAGACCAGGCAGCAGAGGCCAATAGATTAATGGCCCATGACTGGAAGGGGCTGTTATCTCCTGTAAAGATCTGTTCACACCCTGCTTTGCTATGCTAATGCCTGATGTTTCCCGTTCCTTGTAATGGTCTATATAAGGCAAACAATAAAGCTATTCCGGGCTGCTCCTATTGAGGACAGCTGGCTGACAATTTTGTCGGTCTTTAATGCCTACCACTCGAACTCGAGGACTTCGTTCAGCCAGGCTGGTTCCTGGCAACACTATCCTAGTATTGTATTAAGGACACCTGTCTCTTGGCTTCATGTTGGCCCAAGATCCCAGAAAGTTCCTGGCATCTGTCCTTACACATGCTGGGAGACCAATGGAGAGGATGCACGCTCTTCACTCTCAATAACCTTTCTCCTGTTTTTGTTCTCCAGGGAGAGAGTCAGGGAAGAGAGGAAAGGATTATAACATTTTGGAAACCAGAAACTTTTATACTTCCTCAACTCCAATGGGAAGATCCCAGAGCTGGACATGTAGCAGATTCTTAGTGTATTCCTGTTGACCTGACACAACAGAGAAGGGAAAATGCCATGAAAACAAGGGCAAACCACTAGGGATGGCAGAAGAATGGGAAAGAAGGGCTGAGAGCCACCCTAACAGTCATAAACCCTCTTCCTCGGGACAGTAATATGAGGGGAAAAAAATACAAATTTTGTTTTAATCCAGGGTTATTTTGGTCTTTTCAGGCAGCCACACAGAAATCTTACCCCCTCCACTGGGATTATCCAAGGTTATTTTACACCCCAGCCCCCCTGCTGTGTTCCAGGTCACCGGCTCTTGGTCATAAACAGAGATGGATAAGCAGTTCAGAGTCAGAGCATAAAATGGCATCATACCTGACAATGGGGAGTTTAAGCAGTTTTCATTCTCCAGGTGAGCCAGGAATTCTGCAACTCGTCTGTCCAGTACAAAGGATATAACATGGATGCTGGCTCAAGCCCCACCAGAAACCCACTGGAAAGCCCAGTACTCTATATAATATTATTAAGGACTAAATATTTGCAAACCTCCAAAATTCATATGTTGAAATCTTAACCCCTAATATGATATTAGTAGAAGATGAGGTTTTTGGGATTAGGTTATGAGGACGCAACATTCACTAATGAAATTAGTGCCTTATAAGAAAGACCCCAGAGAGCTTTCTTTCTCTTTCTGCCCTATGAGGTCACAGCAAGAAGCCAGCCGTTTATGAACCAGGAAGACATCTGCTAACTCAGCTCTCACCAGACACTGGATCCGCCTGCCCTTCAATCTTGGACTTCCCAGCCTGCAGACTGTGAGAAGAAAAAAAATAGTTTATTGTTTAAGACACCCAGTACATGGTATTTTTGTTATAGAAGCCTGGACAGGCTAAGACAGAGAGTATTTTGTACTTGTACCGAGAAAGTCTTCAGTATACCAAAAGGAAGTTTTATTTAAAAATAAATACATAAAAAACAAACAAACGAACAAAAAATCGCTTCTTAGGAATTCAGTAAAAACCCAAAGCCTCAGAACACCCCAAAAGGAGTCTACCAATACAGCTATAGTGCCTTGGCAGGGCTGAGTAATTGCGGGAAGACTGGTCGCTACTCCCTTCTGGCCAGGTCCTATCCAATCAGTCACTCAGTGAATCACACCACCTCTGCAGTGATGGCTCTCTGCTGGTTCAGACCTCTCACCAACCACACATCATTTCTCTGGAGTTTGCTCACAATCCTCGGCTCCCTGGTGGTCACTGGAGCAGATCTGATCCTGTACCTTCTCCAAACCCATTCAGAGACTCAGCAGAACTGTGAACTTGGCAGATGAAGAAGCCAGGAAGCTTTGAAACCTCTGACCTTATATTTATTGCAAGGATACAAGGAACATACATGGATGATGTATGACTGAAAGAAAGCTAATAAGCATCAATAACACCACGCCTTAGCACCAGGACACATTAAGGAGTGGTGGGGACTATGGTAAACACAAGTGCTCAGGTCTCATCCCAAATAGGAAGTCCCTGTTCACCTCTCCTCCACCCAGCATACCCATTCTGTTCAGCCAACTGCTTTCATAGAGAAATGCAGGCCCATTTGTTAAGGGTTATCTGAAGTTCCATGTGAAAGTTCCTGATTTTCACTGTTGCAATTAGTCCAAATTTAAAGAAATTATCAAGTGGACAAACAACCAAAACAAAACACAGAGGGGCTGCCATTTTGCCACTTCTGGCATATAAAGCTTCCAAATCAGGGTGGCCTGCTCATGGGTTTAAAAACAATCAGGGGTGGACTTTTTGCATCTTTGCTGGTATATCGTTCTTCCAAGAACCTGAATGGGGGCTGGGAAAGTGGAGTATCATCATTTGCAAGTTAATTGACCCCTACTCCTATGACCTGTGTCTTACTCCAGTTCTGCTACTCCTCTAATTTTTCTCTAATCTTTCTGGAGTGGCCAGACTCTCTCAATAGCACCTTGATTTATCACCGTTAGATGTACTAGGCCAACTAGAAAATAAAAAGCTTATTATTTTATTGAAAATTACCATTAGCAGGAAGAGTCTCAATGCAAAAACGGAAGGGAATGTGTCTCAGACTGATGGCAAGTGACTGGGACGGTGGGGAAACAGCACCTTAAAACTAAGCCTTTAGCCAGTTGCCGCGAATTGGCTGCGAGCATCGACAGGTTGCAGCTTGTTCCTTTGTGAAGAAGGAATGTCCTGTGAGCAGCATTTCTCTTGTTATTGCCAACCTACCTGGCTCTCACAGAGGTAGGTTCATCACCCTGGGAGGACCTAACCGACCTACAGAGGAAATAGTTTCTGGCAGTGAGGGTAGCTGCTTCCAAGGAGCTTGAGCATCTCCTCATTGTAAGATCTCATCTCCACTATCTGATCTTTTGTTTGCTTATTGCCTTACCTCTCAGGGCTCACATACGTATTTTCCGGTGTATAAGACGACCGGGCGTATAAGACGACCCCCTAATTTTACAGTTAAAACATAGGTTTAGACCTATATTCGCTGTATAAGACTACCCCCCACTTCCGAGGCTGTAGTCTTATACAGCGAATATAGGCCTAAACCTATGTTTTAACTGTAAAATTAGGGGGTCGTCTTATACGCCGGAAAATACGGTAAACCTTTCCACCTGCCTGTCCTGCTCCCAACAGACATACGAGCCAGCATATAAACTCTACAGTCAGGGACACCTAAATGTCTTGTCCACTGAACCATATCTCCCAGGCCCAGAACAGTACCTGGCACATGGCAGGTGCTCAATAAATATTGGCTGAATATTGTGAACTGGTTCAGAGTGTTCTTTATGTAAGCTGGCTCAGGGCTGCCCTCACTTCAAGGCGGGGTGGGGCTACATGCCTCATTGACATTCCTCACGGCACTTCCATTCGGTGACTCTGAATGTTGAGACTCCCACAGGCCCCTGTCAATCTGAGCCAGCAGCTGCTTTGCAGAGGGGAGAAAATGAAGTCACCAGGCAGAAGGGGTGGGGGAGGGGTGGGAAGATGGTGAACACTAAGAGCATCTCAGAAGATGAAGAGTTGGTGTTAATGGGGCATGACAGGATGGGAGTGTGGCAGGATCATGGCCATGGCAATGCCTTGCTTTGTTAGGACGAAGAGGACAGTGATGCAGAGTGCAGGGAAGAGCTGCATTTGATTCAGCCAAAGGCACTGTCTGTGCAGGAGGGAGTGGGAGCCCTGAGAAGAGGGGGCTCAACCAGGAGCCAGAGTTAAAATCTGGAAACAAAGAGCCGCCGAGACAGAACTACTGCGGTGCCTCCTCCACAGTCTATGCATTGCATTATGTGCTCACCACCCAGAATCAGATCTCCTTCCATCACCATATATCCAATGCCCCCTCTGAACTACCCGCCTTTCACCCACCTTCCCCTGTACCCTCGGGTAACCATCAATCTATTGACTATGATCGTCTCTTTATTTTTAACGAAAGATCTCTCAGAGACCCTGTCTCTCTTAATCATAAGCTCTCTCCAGACTGTGAAAAATAGCATTTCTGATTGCTCATACTGCAGGTTCCTGGAGGCTGAGGAATGGCTCCTTATCCTCAGCAGTCCAAATTGGCTTGAAGCCAGTCCAGTCATCTTTGCACACATCTCTTGGTCCACTCAGTCACCCCACAGAGATGGTGGGACAGCCAGGCCCAACCATAATCTGCCCTGGCAGAACTCTGGGAATCCACAATTCCAACCCAGTCACAGAGTACATTAAATTTTATCTTTCATAAATTATCTTTAAAAGAAATATAAAGTGTTCGGTCCTCCCATAAAAGAAAACCTGCAATCTCCTGGGATATGAAACCCCTCAACTAGGTCAATATTTCTCTTCCTGTTAAAAAAAAAATTTTGTCAATGGGATCAAAGCACCAGGAATTATATTTTTCTGCAAGGATACTTTGAGTATATAAATGTACTTCTTTGTTCAGGAGGTGATGGCGTAATTTTTAAAAATTTGGTCATAACTACATAACTGACTTGCGTAGTAAAAATGGTTCTAGCAAATAGGAAAACGACGAGATTTCTTCCCTTTTTAGTGAGTGTAGATGGGAATCTGACAGCAACAAAGACCGAGGGGCAAGTGTTTCTTCAAGTTCAGAGAAGGGTGGGGGATGGAGGAACAGGCAGGAAGATGTCTGACTCTACTCTCAACCAGACCCCTTTCCAATTTGCTTTGTGAATAACTAGGTGGTGGGCCCAACCGACACATGATGGCATTTGTTTGTTTTTACATTATTTGAATACCGGGCAGGGGAAAAGATGGTACTCAAACCACAGACTTAGAAATAGCATCCTGCCTGGGTTGTTAAGACCACAGCACCTGACACATCCCCTAGATCTGCAAAGCTCCTAGGCAGTCTCACCAAGCCAGTCAGGTGTCATCTCACTCAGGTTTTGACAGCACGATGCAAGATGAACAATATAAGGATCTGAGTAATAAATCACTGTTACTGGGCACCCAAACACTGATGAGAGATTTCCCCCATCCTCAGCAGAACTACTCCCTTGCATAAGGAATGAACTAGAGGATAAATTCCAGACACCTACAGATGCGTCCTTGCAGGAAGCATGCACCTTCAAGGAAAGACCCTCTTTTGGACTTATCCAGATACACAGACTGGCTGAAATCATTAGAACGTGGTAAAGGTTGATTCTTCCCTTCATTCCTGAGAGGGAGATGAGGTGGACTGGGGTTTATTTGTTAAATCATTTATTATCGTGCTTCTGCGGATAACTGCAATGGTACCCTCCTCCCCCCTCACTCCCACCACCAGAGTCCCTTCCGGAGGACGAGAGGAGCTGGAAGGCGGATTTGTTCCCCTCAGCTAAGTCACTCCCTTCCCTTCCCAGTCAGACGCAGACAGCAGCTGGGGCCTGACGCCCCACGGGTGGGGGCGCAGCAAGGCTCCCAAGCTGCAGCCTCTCTATCCCCAGATGCCCTGGAGATTTCATTTTCATTAGCCGTGAGAGCTACAGTACTGAGGATTGAATTTTTCAAAATAGAGCATATTCCCGCTTTCTTGCCTGCTTCCCTTCTGCCACCCATCCCACAAGCCCCCATGGCATCGACATTAAAAAAAAAAAAAAATCGAACGAGGAGTCTCACCTACACGTGCCAGGGTCAGAGAGGCTGGCAGAGGATGCGGACCATCAGGAAGCCGCCACCAGAGGACGCGGAGCTGCTGCGGCGGGCGGAGCCGGGAGCCGGGAGCCGGGAGCCGGGAGCCGGGAGCGGGGCGGGGCCGGGACGGCGGGGGCGGAGCCTGGAGCCGGGGCGGGGCGGGGCCGGGACGGCGGGGCGGGGCGAGCGGCTGATGACATGAGTTCTTAGGCTTACCCACTTCCAAGGTCGAGAAAGGTGGCCCTCTACAGTCAGACGGTCCCAACCATGAGCTTTTGGGCGAAGGGCGAGAGCTGCTTGACGTCTCACCTGCTAAAAAATCAGGTGGCCATCGTTACCGGCGGGGGCACAGGCATCGGAAAGGCCATTGTGACGGAGCTCCTGCTTTTGGGTACGTGCGCAGGACCCTGGGACAGTGTAGGGACACAGCGTGGCGTCACCTGGGGTCGGGCGCCAAGGAGCACTCAGCGAGGTTGGAAGAGTGTGGCGTTAACAAAACAGAGGCATAGAGGTGGGCGAAGTTGAAACCGCGAGGGAGAGAGGAGAGTTCTTTCTAAAAATATTGTTGTGTTGGGTGATGAAACACTGTGTTTGCAAGCTGCTGTGTTTCAGGTGACATGTGGCACTGAAAATGAATCCCTCATGTAAATTGCCTAATAAGTGATTAGGAAACATGGGAAGACTTTATTTAACTGGAAAAGGTTGGAACATATGGATTTTCATCAGACCATCTTCTTTCATCTGTTATATTTACCATAGAGGATGAATGAAGGGGAGGACTTTGTAAGCACATAAACTGGGACAGAAACCACAAAGAGTAAAATAGATAAAATTTACTCACATGAAGATGCATATCGCCATTGAATTAAAAGGAAAATAGAAGGATGTTTAAAAGTCACCTGAATGGGGGATGCCTGGATGGCTCAGTGGGTTAAGCGCTCACTTTGCAGCCCCCGGGACCAGGGATCGAATCACAGCCTGTGCGGACCCATATGCTGAACTGGGGAGTGCCCCCAGTTAAATTCTCACCGGGGTGAGACCCCAGCCCAGTTCCTGCCCTGTGCAGCCCTGTGCCCACCTGTGGAATGAAACCATGTGGAAAAACCAGTGATGTGCACCTGTGGAGACCGTTCTGGGCCCTCCCCCTTCTCTTTCTCTCTCTCTCTCTCTCTGTCTCTGTTAAAAACAATAAAAATAAATCTTAAAAAAAAAAAAGTCACCTGAAGAAAACCGTTTATAATGTATTAACAAATGTATGATATAAAGAACTTTCACAAATAAATAAGGAAAAGATCTAACATACCAATAGAAAAATAGGCCAATGATATGGACTATGTGTCACAAATGAATTAAAAATAGGCATAAGTATATGAGAAAATAATTAACTATATTCACAATAAAATGCAAAATAAAAGAATAAGAAGATGCCATTGTTTTTCTAACAAAATTATAAAACATTGAGGAAAATGAAAGTGTTGATGAGGGAGTGAAAGAAGGTAGGCAAGTATGTAAATTATTACAAGGTGTCTAGGGAGTAAGTTGGAAAAAAAAAAGGATCCCAGAGTGTTAATAGTATTCATGCTCTATGACCTAGTAATTCTTATCTCAGGAATTTAAGGAAATAATCAGAGACAAGCACAGATTTGTGTAGTGTTGAGTAGTGAAACATTGGAGATAACCTAAATATTAATTATAAGGTAAATAGTTAAATCAATAAAAATGAAATATTATGTTGCTGTTTAAACATGTTGCTATTGATAAATTTATGTAGCGAATACATACCTTATAGTTGAAAACAGTAGGATTCTAACAAAATATAGCGTTCTATTTTTTTTTAAGATTTATTTTATGGTTTTTGACATAGACAGAGAGACAGAGAGAAAGGGGAGAGCCCAGAGCAGTCTCCATAGTTGTATGTCATCAGTTTTTCGACATGGTTTCGTTCCACACAGGTGGGTGGGGGCCACGCGGGGCAGGAACTAGGCTGGGGGCCTTCCACATGGGAGGCATGCCCCCTAGAGTTAAGAGCTGAACGGGGTGGGGGTGGGGAGGGGAGGTGAGAGCCAAACTGGGGGCCTCCTGCATAGGAAGCACACCCCAGTTCAGCATATGGGTATGCATGGGCCAGGGCCAGGACTTGATCTTTGGTCCCTGGGGCTGCAAGGAACGCTTAACTCACTGAGCCATCCCAGTTTCCCCTCTACTTTGATTATTAATGAAAAATACAGTATATATCTAGAAAGAGACTGGAATGAAGTTTATAGCATTGTTAACAGCAACTACCTTTTCTGGAAATGATTTGAACTATGGGCATTAAATTGTCTTTAGTTTTCAATTTTGTATGAGCATGTAAATTGCCTTCATTTATTGTATTTCTAATGCCTGGCTCATAGTATGAACCAAAAAAAAAAGTATCAAAAACAATGAAAATATGTAGTTTTTTAAAAAGAAAAATAGGAAAATGAACATATCTTAATTTGGCCCTGGTGTAGCCTCATCACCTTTATTGCCTACCCCACCCACAACACCAAACTATGCCCTTTCAGAAAAATCCATAAGAAAAATAGAATCAGTTATTATTTTATGTGAAAGTCAGATACCAGGCTGCGCAGGAGATTTGTCAGGTCCTGGTTCAATCTTGCACAAGCCTTTGTGGGTTTTCATACATTTGAACTTTTTTTATTTGGTAAATTTCCATTGATCAAATACTGCATGCATGTCAGATCTGGGGCACAGTAGCAGACTTTGTTTTTATTAAGATAGACTGAAACATTAGAACAATGTCTTATAATCTTTTGGAAGCCATGGATCCCTTTGAGAGTCCAATGAGAGATAGAGTGCCTCCCTAAAAATATTTCATGTACTTTGAAAAACCCATATATGGAATATAGTTGTCTTGGAAATGGATGTCCCTCAGTGAAATAATATACACATAATTTTTACTATGACTTTCTAAGCTTGATTTTTTTATGCCATAATTAATGGCTACTTCCTGAAAGTTGTTATAAAATCACAAGTTGGGCAAATAATAAAAGGTTAGCCAATTGTTTCCAGCGAGAAGTCTACTATTTTGGGGTGGGAATTAACAAATTGAATTCTCAGACATGCTTTTAAAAATGCTTGTTATTGTGTTGTCATAGCATCCAAATGATCTTGACTGTTCCTTTTCCCAAGATGGTGCTAAAAACCCTCATGAGCGTAGGATATAGTGAACAGGATTGGAAACCTCTTTGTTGAACAGTTGCTATTAGACAGGGAGTACTGATTCCACTAAGGAATACCTAAGATCATTCAAGCTGAATTCAGATCTGCTCCCTTTTCTTGTCTTCGAGTTAATCATTCTCTTTCTGTGATGATAACCGAAGTTAAGTAGTGGTTAGAATGAAAGTAGAAAATGCAAGTGGACATTGTGAGACAAGACAGCACAATGGTACCATTGTCCTGGCTAAAAGCTTCCTTTCATCTTTTTTGTATGCAGAGCTGCTTTAATGAATTCTTCCAGCTATTGTTTATGTGAATAAAAAGTCTTTATTTTGGCATCTTTTGTGAAAGCTTTTTTCACTGGGTCAAGATTTCTAGGTGCCTAATTCCCCCCCACCTCCCCTGCAGACTCCCTAGTACTTTCAAGCCATTCCACTGCCTCTGGCTTACATTGTTTCTAAAAAGAAATCTTCTGTCTTTTTTTGTCCCTTTTGTTCTTCACTCAAGTGGCTTTCAACAATTTTTCTCTTTATCACTGGCTTATTTAATTATATAATCAATGTCATTTCTGGATATGCTTTTATTAAATGACCTTTCCTCTCATTGTGGCTTGCATTTTCCTGTCTTTGCATGCCCGGCAGTTTTTTGTTGCATGCCAGACATTTGAATTTTACTTTGTTGGATGCTGGGTTGTTTTTATTTATTTTTTTATCTTCATAAATATTCTTGAGCTTTGTTTTGTGATACTTTTAAGCGCCTTGGAAACAATTTGATACTTTAACCCATTTAGAAAACTAAAGTGCAGCTCACTGCCAAGTTCATATAACTTTACATAAACAAACTCTTTGAGGCTGAAGCAAAGCTAACTGGTTTTCAATATGAAAATAAAATATAAAAACTATTCTAAACAGAACTTGTCTCTAATCCTAATGTAACAGAAGTGTATATGATGGTCAGTCTTTAATTTTTTCATGTGTAGGAATGCTATGTTTTCTAGGATTTGACATTGTCAGCGAGCAAGAATGACTACATTTTGTAAATGGAGCTATCACTACAAAAAACAGAATGCTATAAATGGAATGATGTTATTTGTTTCCAAAGACTATTGATATACTAGAGCATTATGAAAATAATAATAAAAGTGAGATATTTCATGACAAACTTTGGGGGTAAGGTTAGGACTGGGATTGGCGAGTTATTGAGGGGCAAACACTGTCACCACAAGGGCTGCTGGTAAGTATACTTGAAGCAAATGGGAAATGGGTTAAAAGAGGCTTGTTTTACGTGTAGCAGTGACCTGAATAGCCATTAGTCTCAGGTTAATTCTGCCTCACGACTGAGGCCATACCTTTCTGAGTACTTTACCCAATGCTCATGAAAGGCTTTTCCTGGTGGGAACACTAACCAGTCCCAGTGCTGTGTGAGTAGCAGGGTGTACTCCTTCTGTTTATTTGAGGTCATTAGTTCCACAGCCTCAGCTAGTTTCTTTACTCACATGCTCTGATCAGTGTGCTGCTGAAGATAAGAGGGAACTCTCTGCAGATCTCTGGAGTTCGTTCTGTCTCTCTCTGTGTACCTTTGTTCTCCCTATGCCCCTGAGTAATCTGGCCACCTGGACCTCCCCGGACTCCAAGTTTCATCTCTTCTACCCTGGAGACGGCTGGGCTCTGAAGAGGTTCTTCCTCCCTGTGCTGCAGCTAAAAACCCTCACCAGGAAGCAAGCTGGAATCGCCATTGAGCTCATGTTGTTTGTTTGCACTCTCTGAGGTCACTGTTCATCCAGTGCCACCTGATGTCCAGTGCCTGAAAACCATTGTCTCATATATTCTGTCCAGTTTTTTTACTTCTTTTGGGGTGGAGGGTAAACTCTGTTCCTGTTACTTCATCTTAACCAGAAGCAGAAGTCAAAGTCCATCTTTTTATGGGAACATATGACTACCGGTAATTGCTAAATGTTATCATTTTTTGGAGTTTGGACAACCAGTGAGAGCATATATATTTGTTTCCTGGCTTTCTCTTCAGGCTGTAATGTGGTCATTGCATCCCGTAAATTTGATAGATTAAAAGCTGTTGCAGATGAACTGAAGGCCAGCCTGCCTCCTGCCCACCAGTCTCAAGTCACTCCTATACAATGCAACATCCGTAAAGAGGAGGAGGTAATGCAAACGCATCTATATCATTTACGCATTTATTTTGAATTGATCGTAGTGGTGCCTAAACTTGACTGTGCTTCAGGTGTTTCTGTGGTAGATAGATGAGGTTCACAAGAAACACAGCCCGGGAAGGAGAGTTTTCTAATCTTTTATTGAGTAAGTTCCCTTACGGGAGGCAAAGGAAGGGAAGCAAAATGACAAATTTAGCTTTATGTCTGGGGGGTTTTATGGTAGAGTAACCATTCACAGTGAGAAAATGTAAGCCCCGTGACTCTCCTAGAGTAAGTCCAAGGAGCAAATTAAAAGTCTGCTTTTAATGTTTTCCTTCAGGTGAATAATTTGATCAAAGCCACATTAGATACTTATGGGAAGATCAACTTCTTGGTAAACAATGGAGGAGGCCAGTTCTTCTCTCTTGCTGAACAAATCACTTCAAAGGGATGGCATGCTGTGATTGAAACCAATCTGTCGGGCACCTTCTACATGTGCAAAGCAGGCAAGTGTGATCAGTAACCTCAGAAGTCAAGGTGTCTGTTTAAAGATCAGAGAGAATCCTGAAAGAGAAATTTGTTAGGCGCTCATAAGCTCCATGTCATCAACATTTACTGATTTACTCACATCCAACATAGGAATATTTATAAAATATGGATATCTTTTGATCTTATGATTTTATTTCTAGGAATTTTTCATGAGAAAATTATTAAGGATCTGCACAAAGATACAGCTACAAAATTGTTCATAAAATGAAAGATAACTCTCACTTTCTTTGTTTTTAAGAAATGAATCTGTTAAATCTGTTAATATAAGGAACTGTTAATTTGCTCAAGTTTTTAGGGAGAATACCAGAGTCTACAGCCTTTCTGACTAACTTCTAAATAGCATGTACACTCAGTCTCTAGAGGAAAGAGACCACGTGTTTCACAAGTGGTAATATTAAACTGAAATTGGGTAACTCAAGGGTTTCATTACAAACTAAGACATTTTTATAATGCAAAATGCAGAACAAGTATAATTCTGACCCAAAGGATCTTCAGCCCAACATAGATTTTATATAAGGGGGAACCCCCCCCAAACCAGAATTATCTTCTGGAGGGTGGGCCCCATGCATAATAGTCCAGGCTTCCCCCACTAGGTGAGTGTGCCAGGAACCCATCTGCGTCAGTGGACGAGCTGGCATTGTGAGGGGCTGTGTTCAGCTTCAGTGAATTTGTTTGGAGACTCTTTCAACAAGTTTGCCCATTTCATGATGGGTGATTTACACGAACAACATGCGATAAGACAACGCACCTGCCCACACAACACTGTTCAGCAGTTTTTGACCAAAAACAGCATGATCCCCATACCTCACCCTCCCTAATCACCTGATCTCCCCCCATGCAACTTTTCATTCCCTGGATGAAAAAAAGCCTCAAAGGGAAACAGAAAATGGCAGAAGCACTAAAAGGCATCAAAATCGACAAGCTCAAAAACTGTTTTGAGCCTTGGAAAAAGTGTCTTCAATAGGTGTATTGGATCAAACTGGAGACTATTCTTAGTATCTGTAAGTCACTGCTCATGCAGACATTCCCAGGCATCATTTTTATCTAACTAGCACTAGAAATCTCTGTATTACTTGTGATATAAGATTGGCTGCTCCCGTGTAGAGACCCAGAAAAACACAGGAGTTTAAAAAAGATAATGAGGGGGTACAGATCAGTCTCCTAGGTGTGCTACTTTGGCTTGTGGATTATTTTGAGTTGAAGGCAGTCAAGACCTGGTAAGTTCAGTAGCAATATCTGCCCCTTCATTAACTGCCTAGAAGAATCTAAATTGTGGGCCCTTGCCCATAATAAGATTTATGACTTCTCTATAGGGCAGGGCAAACATCTAATAACAGAATATGTGCTTCTGTATCCTCCAGTGACCTTCCTCCCCTATGAAGCCCCAAGACACTTTACATTATCCTTAGGTCAGAGTGCCATATATACCGAATTTTAGCTTTCAGTCTCAGAAAGAGTCTCTGACTCTTTCATGTATGTGGGTTTTCCATACATATGCATATAATTAAATTTTGTTCTCTCTCTCTTTTTTTTAAAAATTTATTTTTACTGTTTTTGACAGAGACAGAGAGACACAGAGAGAGACAAAGAGATGGGGGAGGGCCCAGGGCAGTCTCCATAGTTTTATGTCATTAGTTTTCGATATAGTTTCATTCCACAGGTGGGTGTGGGGCTACACAGGGCAGGAACTGGGCTCACCCTGTCAAGAACCAAACTGGGGGCACACCCCACTTCAGCATATGGGTCCACACGAGTCAGGGCTGGGATTTGATCCTTGGACCCCGAAGCTGTAAGATGAGCTCTCAACTCCCTGAGCCATCCTGGCATTCCCCCCCCCTCCTTTTTTTTTGTCATATATTAAGAATTGGTAAGAACTCACAGGAAAGCATTGAGTATAGTGGATAAGCATCCTTATTTTTGCTTAAGTTTCTAATGGGAATGGGAATTGAATTGTTCTCTGATATTTTTTTTAAAAAAGATTTATTTATTGTTTTTGACAGAGAGAGAGAGAGAGAGAGAGAAAGAGAGATACAGAGTCGGAGACAGAGAGAAGGGGGAGGGCCCAGGACAGTCTCCATAGTTGCACATCATTGGTTTTTCCACATAGTTTCATTCCACAGGTGGGCGGGGCTGCACAGGGCAGGAACTGGGGCGGGGTCTCACCCCGGTGAGAACTGAACTGGCGGCACTCCCCAGTTCAGCATATGGGTCCAAACTGGCCGGGGCTGGGTTTCGATCCTCGGTCCCCGGGGCTGCAAAGTGAGCGCTTAACCCACTGAGCCATCCCTGCTTCCCCCCTCAGACTTTAAAAAAAAATAAATGTAAATTAAAATTCAAAATATATCAATTAAGCAGCATGCTGTAACAGGGGATCGAAGAAGGGTCAGGACACTAATTACTATGATTTTCATTTGTTTGTTTCCTGCAGTTTACAACTCCTGGATGAAAGAGCATGGAGGATCGATTGTCAATATCATTATGCTTATTAAAAATGGATTTCCGGGAGCTGCGTAAGTATTTTAACACTGTACATTTTTTCCTATGTGTCAAGGTTCAGAAATAGTTAATTCTGGGTGGTGAGCACATAATGCAATACATAGATGATATAATGTAGAATTGTACACCTGGAATCTATATAATTGTTACCGATCAATGTCACCCAATAAATTTAACAATTAATAATAAAAAAAGAAATTATTAAAACTAGCAAATCAGTGATGTAGTACTCAATAGAAATTTATTGTACACATTTCAAAAGGACAGTTTGCAAGCCAGGAGCACTCAAGCCAAAACATGGATGAGATGCAGGAGTATACAGGGTGTGACAATTAAGTTCACAAACTTGTCCTAGAAAACATGCTACATACCGTACCTCATTGTTGAATGTCACTACAGTAACCTTCAAAGTACTCCCCTTGGGGAGCTATGCACTGATGCCACCATGTAGTCTACCCTTCAAAGCACTTTTGGAACTCTTTGAAGTGGCCATCAGAGCTGTCATGTATTACCCTTGATGTCCTGAATGTCATCAAAATGTCTTCCTTTCAATAGTTCCTATATCTTTAGTTAAACAAAAAAATTCATTGGGGGCCAGGTCAGGTTGGGAGGGAGGATGTTCCAATAGTTATTTGTTTACTGGCTAAAAACCTCCCTCACAGACAATGCCCTGGGAGCTGGTGCATTGTTGTGATGCAAGAGCCATGAGTCGGCGAAAAGTTCAAGTTGTTTCCGTCTAACTTTTTCATGCAGCCTTTTCAGCACTTCCACATAGTCAACTTGGTTGACTGTCCAGTTGGTACAAATTCCTAATGAACAATCCCTCTGATTTCAAAAAAGGTGAGCAACATTGTTTTGACTCTTCATTTGGACTGACAGAATTTTTTTGGTCATGGAGAATTGGCTAACTTCCACTGTGTACTTTGATGCTGTGTTTCAGGGTCATATTGGTACACCCAGGCTTCATCACCAGTGATAACATGACTGAAAACATCATCTTGCCTCTCCAAAAGGTCTTGGCAAACTTCAACTCTCTTTTGCTTTTGTTCATCAGGGAGCTCCTTTGGGGCCATTTTGTACACATCTTTCTCATGCCAAGATTTTCAGTGAAGATATTCCTGTTTCTCTGTGGATGTGTACTTGCTCTGCCCAGACCAGTCTCCATAGTTGCACATCATTAGTTGTGACATGGTTTCATTCCATACAGGTGGATGTGGAGCCACGCAGGGTGGGAACTGAACAGGGAGTTTCCCACATGGGAGGCAAGAACCTTCACCTGTGAGCTATCTTGGAGGTTACCGGTTGCACTGCAGTTCAACATATGGGGATGCACAAGCCAGAGCGGGGAATTGAACCCTGGAACTTTGGGATTGGGATGCAAGCACTCAACTGCTGAGCTATCCTGGCATCCCCTTAACAAGAAATTTAATGTTTGTTGCTCTAATTTAAGCTCCAACATGCTTGCAATGGCACACAGAAACACGCAATAATAATAATGAATGCCACGCAAGATACTGCCACACATTGACATGAATACAGCTGTGAGACACTGGTATACCAAGGTTATGAAACCTTGCTGAATTGTTTGTATAGTGCTGCGAACGCAAACGCATGGTGGCAAGTTCATGAACTTGTTAGACTTCGTATTGTTATAAAGCAGCTTATACTTGGATAGTGAGACTGCAGTGACTATTTATTCTTCACAGTTATTGTTTACACACAGTATTCAGTTTTTCAGTGGTTACCCCATATACACCTTGGAAAACACTTTAAGTTTGCCCAGGATTTTGAGGGACATAAGCAAGAAATGACCCAGGTCAAGTTAGCCTTGCCAAATAAGCTAAGTTTAGCTCTGCATGACTAAACACTAAACTTATTTTGTCAGCTCAGGGGAACTTTCAAGGCTGGTGTCCCTTTGCTTTTCATTTTAACAATTATCATTGGGTTTTGTCTGAATAGGTGGAGTAGGGTAGGGAAAATTCTTTAAATCAAGATCATTAATCCTTGGGATGCTGGGATAGCTCAACAGGTTGAGTGCTTACCTTGCAACCATGAGCTCTGGGGATTAAACCCCAGCCCTGGCCCATGCAAACCCCATATACTGAACTGTGGCACAACTGGTAACCAGTGAGATGGCAGCAAGGTTTTCGCCTCCCACGTGGGAGGCCCCCCCGTCTGTTCCTGCCCTGAGCGGCCCCACATCCACCTGTGTGGAATGAAACTATGTCACAACTAATGATATACAACTATGGACACTGGTCTGGGCCCTCCCCCTTTCTCTCTCTCTGTCTCTCACCTTCTTTCAAACAATAAAATCTTAAAAAAAAATCATTAATCCTTTAGTGAGTTGTGATCTCAGTACTTAGCATTTCCCTTTATTTGAACTTTAAAAATATACTTCTAAAACATTTCTATTCATATTAGGGTTGCCAGATTTATGAAGAAAAGAAAAACAAGCAAGTAAGATGCCTCATTTAATAATTTTTCTATTACATATGTGTCTCAAATATTGTATGGGGCATACTATGGTAAATATTTTTTCGTTGTTTATCTGAAATTCAAATTTAACTGAATGTTCTGTATTTTATCTGTTAAAATTCAGATGTTACTAAGCCAATGTTGCATCATTGTTTAGAGACATCTTTTTTTAGTAAGGTGTGGAAATGAAGCTAACCCATGTTAATTTAGATTTGAATGTCATGAATATTTCTATTCAATTTTAGGCAGAACTGCTAAATTGTTATTCCATAATGAAATTTGACGTATTTGACTCTTATTCTAATTTCGATAAATTTTTACATGCAAACTTTTAATTTTTTTAGAGAAAGGAAATTAATGAATTAATATATAGCTTGGTGGATTAGTAGATTCTTTTTGCAATAGTCTAAAAGTCCATCCAAGTAGAACAAGTAGAAAAACAATATGCCAGGGAGCTGCTGCAAACCATATGTTTAGCAGTTAAAAAGTTTGGTATGAAAAAGATTATAATTGTGGGGAATCCGGGATGGCTCAGTGGGTTAAGTGCTCACTTTGCAGCTCCGGGACCCAGGATCGAATCCCGGCCCCGGCCCATGCAGCCCCATGTGCTGAACTGGGGAGTGCCCCCAGGTCAGTTCTCTCTCTGTCTCTGTATCTCTCTCTCTCTCTCTCTGTCAAAAACAATAAAAAAAAATTAAAAAAGATTAGTTTTGTTCATTTCTTAAGTATCTTTATAAGTTCTGATTACTTTCATCTTTTAAATTGAAAAAAAGTTTTTTATTTTTTAACATAAAATGTTTAATTTTAGTATATGTGCTGCCAAAGCAAGCATCAGAATGTTTGTTTTTAAGAAATGGACCTATCTTAGTGTAATAAAAATAATGCAATGCTAGTTTTTATTCTATATGTGCATATATAAAACACTATGTAAGGTACAGGTTAAATCCTCTATACCCTCTCTTCCCAGAAATAACCTGTTAACTAATGAAAATGGTGATGTTAATTCCTATGTAATTATTAAGTAATCTGTAGGGTTATATTTTGGCACTATGTAAATATTCTCTTTGCCATTATGATTTTTGCACCCATGTTCATCCTTACCTGAATCACTTATACGTTGAAGGTATGAAAATGTTGATATTTCTGATTTCATAATTACTTCTATATTTAGTAGCTAATCTTTTTCCATAAGAAGACTTCTACTACAACTATCTTTTCTTTGTATATGTATTAATTAATGTTATCATCATTACATTTTTTGGTATACCACTGTACATACCTGTTTCATATTTATAGAGTTATATCTTCAGGGTACATCCTGGAAGTTGGGTTGCTGAATGAAGGGTAATGCATACTGTTAGGTTTCCAAATTTCTTTCCTTTTTGCACTCCCACCAGCAATGTATGAGAGTGCTAGTTCCCCACAGTCTCAACCAAAATGGGCATTTCCACTTCTGGACAGCTCTGAGGGTCAAGAAATGGTATTCTCGGTGGAGCATCTTTTCATTTGTTGAAGGACTATCCGGATACCGTTTTGCATGTGTTTTAAACTGTATTACCTGCTTGGCACATTTTTCTATAGGGGCTCATTTTCTTCTGGATTTCATCTAAGGGTAGTTAATTTCTATTTTACAGTCTATGCAAGGGAGTTTAGACTGATCTGAGGATCTTTTAGGTCTTTGTCAGTAATTACAAGGACAAGAGATGGGCCAAAAAGCAACTCAGTGTCTCCCATGGAGAGACAATTTTTTGTGGTCCAAATGCCCATCAGTGGGTGAATGAATAAAGAAAATATGTAGTATATCTATAGAATTGACTAGTACTCAGAAATAAAGAGCAATGAACTATTGACTCATGAAACAACATGGATGAATCTCAAAATAATTATTCTGAGTGCTATAAGCCAGATGAAGAGAACATAAACCATGAACATAAGATTTCATTCATGTGTGTAAGTTGTAGAAGCATTTAAAGTTTTTAGTAGTGTTGAATTCACTGAGAATTACACATGATTCTGCTTCCTACTTATATAAATTTCAAGGAATAAATGAAGCAATGTGACAGCCTTTAGGGCAGCTTATTATTCATAATCGGTTCTTGTACAGAGTAGAAGAGGTTTTAAATCACATATTGATCGTAAATCACATTAGTACTTCAGAGAGTTTGTCGGTGAAAGATGAATGTGAGACCTGCCATCAAATAGTAAAAGGAAATCTTACCCATATCTGGATCGTATCCAGATAAAGGAAGTCCCTCTGGGCTTTTCCTTTAGAAGAGTGACTGAAACAGCACCTCATTCAACACAGTCACCTCCACAGCGAAATTGTCCACCCTCTGTCCAGTTGTGACAGGGGTCACTTCCCCTTCATGAGAAGGAAGTCTACAAGCCCCCATGGTCCCCTCAGGCTTGTCTTCCATCTGGACCCTAGGAATACCAGCCAGGATGCAGTCCTTCAGATCCCAGGACTACTGGATAATCTTCAAATCTCTTTGGATTCATAACTCTACTTTTCCTTCATATATGTTACAGATTTTTTTTTTTTTAATCTCAGAGAAAAAAGAGATTAGGATGTGCTGTTTTAGGATCCAGAGGAACTTCTTTCAATTCCTATATAGTTTTCTGCAGAGCTGAGTACTACAGAGGAGAAAGCCCGCAGGGAACAGAGAGCTGGGGCTTTCACCCCGTTGCACCTGTTGCTAATCCTCTTGACATCTGTCAGCTATGATCTCCTCCATCACACGCTTCTCTGCCTCCATGAATAGATCTTTGAGTGTGAAAAGGTTGTCTGAAAATGTTATGTTTGCATTGAATTTCTAGGCAATGTCCTTCTCTCTATTAGCAAACTTTGAAAGGACTTCGTAGGGGAGGAGAAATTTCCCTTTACCCTGAGTTCTTAGCTGAGACCCCTGAAATGAAAGACAGATTGACAAGAGAAAAACAAGCAGAAGTTTATTATTCATGAATACATGGGAGATACTCAAGGAAAGTGAGTAGCCCTGAGGTGTCTTAGAATTCAGACTTAACTCTTAGTAAAGAAAGGGGAGGGATGATGTAGACCTTAGGAGAGAGTAAATGATTTTTTGGAAAGATGAATGGGCCCTTGGAAGAAGAGATGGGAAGTCTGATCATTTGTGACGAAGTTTGTCTGGGAGTCAACTTCTAGTTTTCTCTCCTGTGACAAGAATTAATTGTTCATAGTTTATGGAACTCTTGGGGAGGGGATTTATGACAATGGAGTTCCTTTCAGAGGATCTTTCTTTGGGCAGCTAAGGGGAGTTCAGAAAAAGCCTCTCCCTGCATTTGCTATTTTTCAAGTGCCAACAGTTTGAAATAATCAATATGTTAAAGTGCCATATTTTGGGGTGAAATGTCCTAAAGTCCTAAAGATGTATTTTGGGGTGGCATCCTCTGCTCCCCTTCCCCTGCCTCTTGCTCATGTCCTACAAGTTGGTTTATGTGCTGAAATTGAGAGAGTAATTTTTGTCTCTGATTTTTCTACCTCTCTCAGTTCTACCAGTTTTCACTCTTGGTGGTGACTAGTTTCTAATAACTGCCACTTGCCTCTTCAGGGGCTCTGTGTAACTGTGGGGGCCTCTGGAGAGGCAGGACCTTATGTGGTAGCCCCAGTGGTCAGGGGGTTGAGTGCACGTGGACAGACGCCCCTCATCCTTCTCACAGAAAAGGTCAGGACTTGGCTGTGCTTCCTACAGAAACATGTCAGTTCATGCCCCTGCCTCTTGCACCCGGAGGTATGGAGGAGCCTGGTAACCCTTCAGTCATCTTAGCTGAGCATTGCTCCTGAAGTAGGATGGCCAGATGGCCTGTTTTAATCAGGACAGAAAACAACAGTACTGCCCCATTTCAAACAGTATGTATGGTCAGCCTAGTGACACCTTGAATTTAAGCCCAGTGAGGTACGCCCTCAGATTTTCCATACTTGGTTCTGCGGACCTCGTTGTTAGAAATTTTAAGTGATATACCTTCTGCACGAAACCCCATATAAATGAAGACCTAAATATTTTCAACCTCTTATCTGGAAATATACTAAAATTTATTTAAATGCTGGTATATCTAGAAATTTTATTGAAACTTTTCTAGCCTGATGTATGAATTTCATACCCCCTATTATCTAAAGTGGATTTTATAAAACAACCACCCTTGTAACCCTCAATATAACCAATTTGTTACAATTCTCCATCATAAAAAAGTTCTGTAAATATATTTCTCTTACGCTCGTGTGAATTGGGAGCCTACACAATGTGAGATCTTGACTATCAGATAGCTATGGTTTGACTTGAATGTGGAAGGCCCTAGTTCTTTCCCATTGTTCAAAGACTCAAAAAGACAGAACCTCATGACAAGAATGTTTGTGGGGACTCTGACAGGTCATTGGTATACACCTGTCAATTTAGTTAATGAGAGAAATATTCCACAGAAGCTGATAATGATGTTTGTATTTTGTCTTTTAAAGGCACAGTGGAGCTGCCAGAGAAGGTATTTACAACCTCACCAAAACCTTAGCTTTGGAATGGGCCAGCAGCGGCGTAAGGGTCAACTGTGTCGCCCCTGTACGTAAATGTTCTGTTTCAAAACTGTTGACAAATTGTGCTCTTCTGATTATTTTGTGTTTTTAATGGGTATTTGTTAATATGTGTATATACTAGAAAAGATTGGCTTCTAAAAATAGGTAAAATCAGACCTACGGTATGCTTTGCTTTACAAGTATTCTTTGATTTGATTGTCAAGAAGGTAAAATTAAGACACTGATTCTCAATCCTGGTTGTATATTAGAATTATCAGTGAACTGTTTAAAAAATAATGATGTATAAGCTTGACTCCAAACTATGGGACCCAGGCATCAGTATTATTTTTAAAAGCCACCCAGGAAATTCAGATGCACAAGGTTGAGAACCACTACTTTATGAATGTTTGTTTATGAATGAATGTTTCTGGATTATTTTGTTATTTCTTGGTATATCATTAATCCCTTCGGTATTAGGAAAGAAAGTTAAAATCAAAGTTGTAGGAAGGAACTCCCAGTTAAAAATCAACTAGAAGTCAAGAGAAAATTTGTCTGAAACCTAATGTAAGTGATAGGGGGAAATATCACAATATGTTCAGCTTCAAAAACTACCATTTAAAAAAGATTGTTATTAAAAAATATAGCTAACATATAGCATTATATCAGTTTTAGGTGCACATCATAGTTGTTCAATGTTTATATACCTAAAGAAGTGATCCCCACAATAAATTCATCAGCCATCTGGCATTATACCATACTGTCACATTATTTTTTACTGTGTTCCCTACTGTATGTTATAGCCTATGACTTAGGAGTATTTGTTTTATACCTGGAAATTTGGACTATTTCTTGTCTTTTACCTTTCCCCCCTTTTAAAATTTTTTAATTACAGTTGACATTCAATATTATTTTATTGTAATTTCAGGTGTACAGTATAGTAGTTAGACATTTGTATCATTTAAGAAGTGATGCTCCTATCTAGTCTAGTACCCACCTGGCACTATACATAATTATTACCATATTATTGACTGTATTTCCTATGCCTATGTACTTTATATCCCCATGACTATTTTGTAATTATCAATTTGTATTTCTTAGCCCCTTTACCTTTTTCATCCTGCCCCTCCCCTCCCCTCCCATCTATCACCCCAAATCCAATACCCATCTGACACCATATATAGTTATTACAATATTATTGACTATATTCCTTATGCTATACCCTACGTACCCATGACTACTTTGTAGACAATCTTCATAATCCCTTCCCCCTTTTCATCCACTCTTCCAACCCCTGCCATCTGGCAACCATCAAAATGTTCTCTGTATCTCTGAGCTTCTTTCAGTTTTATTTGTTTACTTTGTTCTTTAGCTTCCACATACATGCAAAATCATATTGCACTGTCTTTCTCTAACATATTCCACTCAGCACAGTACCCTCCAGATCTGTCCATGCCGCTGCAGATGGCAAGAACCCATTCACTTCCCTGGCCAATCAATATTCCACTGTATATATGTATCACCTCCTCTGATGGACACCCAGGATGCCTCCACATCTTGACTATTGTAAATAATGCTGCAATGTACATATGGATGCGCATGTCTCCTCAAAGTAGCCTTTCCGGTTTTTTTGAATAAATACCAAGAACTAAGATTACTGTGTCCTTCTTTGTCTCTTGTTATAGCCTTTGTTTAAAGTCCATTTTGTCTAGTATAAAGGTATTGCTACCCCAGGTTGTTTATTGTTTTTGTTTTTTGTTTTTCATTTCCATTTCCATTTTCATGAAATAACTTTTTCCATCCCTTTACTTTCAGTCTGTGTGTGTCAATCTGGAATCTCTTGTAGGCAGCATATATAAGGTTTTTGTTTTCTTAAACATTTAGCTGCCCTATTTTTTGATTGGGGCACTTAATTCATTTAAATTTAAAATACTTGTTGATAGATATGTTATTATTGCCATTTTATTATTCTTTGTTTTGTTTGTTTGTTTGTTTGTTTTTCATCTTAAAGAAGTCCCTCTAACATTCCTTATAATTCTGGTTTGGTGGTGATGAACTCCTTTAGCTTTTTCTTGTCCGGGAATCTCTTTATCTGTCCTTCAATTTTAAATGATAGCCTTGCTGGGTAGAGTAATCTTAGTTGTAGGTCCTTGCTTTTCGCCACTTTGAATATTTTGTACTAATCTCTTCTGGCCTGCAAAGTTTCTGTTGAGAAACCAGCTGACAGTTCTTTGGGAGCTCCCTTGTAGATAACTAATGGTTTTTCTCTGCTGCTTTTAAGATTCTCTTTGTCTTTAACCTTTCGCATTTTAATTGTGACGTGTCTTGATGTGGGCCTGGCTTGGGTTCATCTTGTTTGGGACTCTTTGTGTTTCCTGAACTTGTATGTCTATTTCCTTTGCCAGGTTAGGAAAGGTTTCAGGCATTATTTCTTCAAATAGGTTCCCAATTCCTTGCTTTCTCTTTTTTTTTCTTCTGGTACCCCTATGATATGATATGAACACTTGATGTCCCAGAGATCTCTTAAACTATCCTCAATTTTTTTGGATTGTTTTTTCTTGTTTTCTGTTATGCCAGATGGGTGTTTTCTGCTATCTTTCAAATCGCTGAGTCGATCCTCTGCTTCATCTAGTCTGCTGGTGATTTCTTGTAGTATATTCTTCATTTCAGTCATTGTATTCTTCACTTCAGATTGGTTCTTTTTGATGGATTCTATGTCCTTTTTTATGCTTGCTATCTCTTTGTTGAAGTTCTTACTAAGTTCCCTGAGCATCCTCATAAGCATCGTTTTGAACTCTGTATCTGGTAGGTTGCTTGCCTCGTATTAGTTGTTGTTCTTGAGTACTTTTTTTCTTGTTCTTTCATTTGGGACATATTTGTTTTTTCATTTTGCTTCGATATATTAATTAGATCTTCTATCTCCAAGTCTTGCCAGGTGGCATTATGTAGTAGGTGTCCTGTGAAGCCCAATGGCACAATCTCCCTGGTCACCTGAGCTGGGTGCTCCAGGCGGGTCCCTTGTGTGGGTTGTATGTACCCTCTTGTTGTAGTTGAGCCTTGATTGCTATTGGCACATCAGTGGGTGGGATTGACCCTCAGGTTGACTGGCTGTGGGGTTTCACCAGGTCCACAGTTTATAGGCTACTGTTTGGGAGGCTTACCCCATGGAGTGGAATGTACCCCAGCAGGCTCTGGTGCCTGTTGATATCACCCTTTGTGTGTGCCACTTGTGGGGCTAAGTGGGTGGTACTCTGCTATGGTCTGAAGCCAACCTCCAAGTATGTTGTTGGTTCTAGGGCCTCTTGGGAGGGGCACTTGTGCCGGCCCAGGTCAGCCACTGCCTGTGACCACCTGGGGAATACCTGGTAGGAGCTACAAAGTGATCAAAGGTTGGTCACTGCCTGTGATGGATCTGGAGGCACACGAGAGAGGCCACACTGTGAACTGAGGATGGCTGGGGTAGCTCTGCAAAAGCCCTGCTGCCACCTCCTAGTTCCTGTGAGGTTCGGTTGCTGATAAAGCCTCCTGTGGTATGAAGTTGGATGTAGCAGGGTCTCAGTGAGTCACCGGGATGGAGCAAGCAAAGCTCGCCAGACTGATTCAGATTTGCATTTAGCCATGGGCATGGGGGAGGACTCAACACAGGAAAGATGGTACCCACGTGCGGGCTGCACAGGCGGAGGACCCTACTCAGGGATAATGTCAACAGTCCCTCCAGTCATCATCTGGAAATTACACACAACTCAGTCTCCCCCATCCCTCCATATGTTTCTGATACCCCCTGAGTCACCAGACCTCTGCCGGAACCCAGGGTGAGTGCCCACACAGGCCCTTTGAGAAGATGTCTGGGTTTCCTGCAGCTTTCTGTCCCAGGCAGTCGCAATCTCCACTTTTCACAAGCAGATGTTGTGGGATCTCCTCTTCCTGGCACCAGTGCTCCAAACTGAAGAGCACTGCTGTGGGGCTGGGGCCCCACATTCTTCCATGATGAACCTCTGTGTCTGATATAGCTCTTGGTTTTCAACAGCCACAGGTGGGTGTAGGACCAGCCCATTTCACATCCCTGCCCCTCTACCATTCTCAGTGTGGCTTCTCTGTATCCTTGGTTTTAAAACTTCTGTTCAGCTAGACTTCAGATGGTTCTCCAGGTTGATTGTTCTATAATCTCATTATAACGTTGATGTGTTCACAGCATGAAGAAAGCACAGTGTTTTTAGTATGCCATCTTGTATCCCCAAAACTATCATTTTTTGTGTGAAGTAAGATACAGCTTAAACTTCCTTGAGTATTGCATACTGGCCATGTATTGAGAGACATTAAATAAAACATTTCACTCACCCTGCAAAACTCAGCTCAAATCCTCTTCCCTGTGATGTTTCCTGGTCATTTTTAAGATAGTAACCATCTCTTGATGTGAAACTCTATAACATCTATGGATATTATCTAGAGCTCTATCTATACAATATCTTTAGTTATTGTTATCCATGCTATTCAATGGGAACTAAGCATAAAATAACTTGTTGGCATTAGGAGAAAATCTCATCTCTAACAAATTGCAGGCTCCTAGCCAGAACCTTTATTTCCCTTCAGTCCTTCATAGTTGACATTACCTTGCCCATATTATACTCAAATATTTGTAGGATAAATTAAATGTAGTTCCTTTTTTTTTTTTTTGACAGAGAGAGAGACAGATAGAGAGACAGAGATAATGGGGAGAGCCCAGATCAGTCTCCATAGTTGACAGCATTAGTTTTCCATATAGTTTCACTCCACAGGTGGGCACGGGGCTGCACAGGGCAAGAACTGGGCTGGGAGCCTCCCGCATAGGCCCTGGCAAGAACTGAACTGGGGGCACACCCTGGTTCAGCATATGGATCCACCTGGGTCGGGGCCAGGATTCCATCCTCGGTCTCCAGGGCTACAAAGTGAGCTCTCAACCCACTGAGCCATCCCAGCTTCCTGTAGTTCCATTTTTAATGTTGATACCTTGGAATACTGACTGGCCTCCAAAAGTGAATTTCTTGAAAATTTTTAGTGGTATTATACCGTATGTTAGTGTTATATGCACATTATTAAAGTTATGTTTGTCCTCCTGAGACATTTTTAGGTTTAATATCTAAACCTTAATACTTCTAGAAAATTTCATCTTCTGTAAATAAGAGATTACAAATTGTTTGATTAGAAACCAGTATATAACCCCAGTATCATTTAAATAAGTAATACTGCCAAATTTCCTCATCTTACTTTCATGCCTCTTGTTTACTTTCCTCCTCCCCATAACCTCTTGTAGTTTTGAGTCAATAACAAATAGCTTTATGAATTTTAATAATTTTTAAGTAATTTTCTTGGCTTTATCAACCCTTGAAAGCCATTGAAAGCAATGTAAAAGATTCTTAGACAATCAAAACTTTAGTTTATTTATGTTGGATTCAAATGTTTGTGATTTCCCTAGAGGTAAAAAGCCCCAATTGCCTTTTCTAAGTCTCATATAACCTTCACCCAGTCTTGTGTTATGCAATAGAGAAGCGTAGTGGAAGATAAAATAGACTCCCCTGTCCTCTAGTTGCTAGTTAAGTGCCTCACTGATTGACTCATTTAATTATGCTTTCAGAAACCCAGTTTCATGAAAAAATGTAGGGCTTCTCTGGTTTGAAGGAAGAGGATGTCACAAAATGAGCATTCAGATAACCCATTTGTAATAATGGTTGACTGTATTTCTTTGACAATATTAAGAAAATTAATATTACAAATAATGAACTTTTTAAATTAAACTTAATTTTGGTATTAAATAGACTGCCTTGATGTCTTTACAGTTAAAATTTAATATTATGTACTTTATTTTACTTTTAAACATATAGGGAGTCATTTATTCTCAGACTGCTTTTGACAACTATGGTCAATCAGCAAAAGAAATCTTTGGAAAGAGCTTTCACAGAATCCCTGCTAAAAGACTTGGAGTTCCTGAGGAGGTAATGTATATTTATAACATTGATTGGAATTACTTCATATTACACAATAGAAATTTGTAACATTTTTGTGTCCTTTTATATAGTGTGATTGACTGATAGAGGTGATGATTGCTCCTATTGCCACCAAACCTTTTCCCTGGGCTTTCTGGCTCTTGGGAAATATCTTGGTTGTGCTTTGAATACTCATGGTGGTTTTTATTCAGGAGAGAATGCAGTGTGAATTAAGAGCAGCATGGTTTTGTTCTTTCATTTTACTTTTCAGTTATGTTATTTTATCACAACATTTTTTGGTACACAGGATCCTAAGCAAGTCAAACAATTATGACTATATGAGGTTCCATACATGATTTCTATAGGGTGGTCAGATTTAATTATGTAAAAATCAATAGCTTTCTTAAATGTTAGCTGTATCAGTCTTAAAATGTAATTTAAAAAAAGGGGGGAAGCCGGGATGGCTTAGTTGGTTAGGCGCTCACTTTGCAGCCCCAGGAACCAGGGATCGAATCCCGGCCCTGGCCCATGCGGACCCATATGCTGAGCTGGGGAGTGCCCCCAGTTCAGTTCTCACTGGGGTGAGACCCCAGCCCAGTTCCTGCTCTGTGCAGCCCCACCCACCTGTGGAATGAAACTGTGTAAAAACCAATGATGTGCAACTGTGGAGACTGTTCTGGGCCCTCCCCCTTCTCTCTGTCTCTGACTCTGTATCTCTCTCTCTCTCTGTCAAAAATAATAAATAAATCTGTAAAAAAAAAAAAAAATCTTTAAAAAAAGGATATATTTTCCATATATAAATAATAATAAAAACTTAAATGCCCAGAGTAAACTTAGCTCTAAGTGAAAAAAATTTTCTTACTGAAGAACAGAAAAAACAAAAACAAAAAACCAACAGAATAGAGGCATGTCATATTCCTCAATGGAGAGAATCAGTCTTTTAAAAATCAAGTGTCTCTACGTATAAATTTAATATATTTTTGGAACTTGACACACTTATTCTAAAGTTTGTCTAGAAAAATATTTATGTAAAAACAGCCAAAAATGTGTTGAAGAGAAAAATGGGGGGATTTGACCTTCTTGATAACGAAACATACTATGAAGCTATATTTATTTATAATATCTGGTGCTGATACTGGAATAGAATGGATTCTTGTATCAGTACATGTATATATGGGACTTTATAGGGTACAAGAAACATTTCAAATCTGTGAAGAAAGACTAGACCATTCAGCAAAAATCTTACAGCAATTGGCTGTTCATTTAGAAATAAATTAAACTCCCTATCTCATATCACATACAAAATAACTTTCAGATATATTAAAGTGCTAAATATGAAAGCAAAACTGTAAAGCTTTTGAAGGAAATGTATTCTGATTTCTAGAAGTAGCTTTCATTATCAGTTTGACATATTTTCTCTAGAAATTTACTATGCACATGCAAGAAATATCTGTATTATTGACATTTTTTTTTTATACAAATGGGATCTCACTATATGTTCTTTTCTGCAACTTGTTGTGAATATGCCATAATATATTTATTTAGACCCTATTGCCTATTTAGATTCTGCTTCTATTTTTTGATATTGCAGTAATTCTACAGTGAATATCCTTGAACATTGTCATGTCCTCTAGTGTGAGGAAATTACTTTCTAGAAGTGGAATTCTTGAACTAAAACAGATTTGGATATTACATTTTAGAATTTACTGTTAAATCAAACGTTGATGAGCTATTTTAAGCAAGGCATTTGGATATTCTAAAACTAAGAGGGGCTTTACACAATTTTAATCAAGGGAATGTTAGGAGTAGATTTTTATTTTGGACAGAACACTCCTTTTGTTCATGCGAATAACATTCATGTTTAATCTATTAGAAATTGAAATTGCCAGATAAAATGGCAGGTTCTGGAGCCCCCAACCCCAGAGTTTACCATTCAGTTCTCAAGTAGGGACTAGGAATCTAGAGTTTCAATAAGCATCCCTGAGAATTCCAATGCTGGTGTTTAGGATCACCCTTTGAACTCAACCTGTGCCAACAGCTTCACATGAGTGTTCCTTAACATCCAGTGAAATACTTTCTCTCTTTCTCTTTGGTTTTGGGAGCAGATGCTGCTGATCTCATCAGTAAACTATCTAAATCTTTCAGGGGATGCAGTGGGATTCTGAAGTCCCTCTTGCAGAAAGCTCCTGTAGTCTGAGTTGCTGTGCTGTCAGCCTGAAAGGACCATAGACAACACACTATTAATAGAATGCCATTTTATTGTTATATAGACACAGTGACTATGTCGGGACACACATACAAAAGGAACATGGTGGTGATTAGTGAGGTGTGGTAGGCAATGAAAGGTGTGGAAGGAACTGAGTTGTTTGAAATGGGAAAGAGCCAAGTTTAAGCACTGTGCTCACTTTGACTTCTTCACATCGTGTAGCTTGTAGAACACTGTCGAAGGCTCCGTACTGTCTCGCTGTTGTCTTCACCCTAATCTCTGACCTGATTTTCATGATGCTCAAATAGAAGAAAGAGACCATTGTCTACATACTGTCAGATTAGGGTGCACACACACTGTAGGATTCATGTTAGAGTCATATGCTCTGAGAGGTGTTTACTAAGGAACAGGAAGCAGCCACCATGGGGTATGTCTGTGTTTCTATGTGGATGTGTATGCTTCCCTTTCTAGGTCTCACCGTTGGTATGCTTCCTGCTATCTCCAGCAGCTTCTTATATCACCGGACAGTTAGTGGATGTGGATGGTGGCCAGTCTATATATAATCACATGTATGACATACCAGGTGAGCCGCCAAGAAACCAGTGCTCGCTAACTTTATGCCTTTTCATGTCCCCATTTCCAAAATGTCTTAAGTAGTTACTTAAGAGGTTAGGGTTTTCTCTCATAGACCACCAGAACGTGCAAAATGTGATTTGAATTAAATCTAGGCTGACCAGATGTACTGTTTTAAATGACACCCTGAAGTTAGCCCTGGGAGACTAGGTGACCATACATACTGTTTGAAACAGGACAGTACTGTTGTTTTCTGTCCCTTTTAAGGTGGGACGTCTGGTGTGCCTCTTTATAAGACATTGTGATGTGATTTTTAAAGGAAATATTTCTAGCCACAGAAAATACGTACCTATCTTTATATAGAACTTAGCTTTAGATATTAAAAATTTTGTGTGTGTACGTAGGCTGGTAGAATTTGAACCTTAAAAAATATTTTCAATTTGAGTATATATGTACAATGAGGGGATATAAAAGAGGTAAGAAGTTTAGATTTAATTCTTCTGTTCCTCCAATAAAGGGTTTGGATATCTGAGCAGAGGAATCAGACCTCTTAATTGGGGAGTGATGGCATGGTGTGATTTTATATTACCGTATCTTTGGGATATAAATATTGAGTGAAAACATGAATTTGCTGCATTCATTTTTGATGCACAAAAACAGTAGTTTTATAAGGCTCAACCAAATGTAAATATTACACACAAATGTGTGTGTGTGTGTGTGTGTGTGTGTGTGTGTGTGTGTGTGTGTGTGTGATGGCTAGACCATAGAACTTTGGGGTTGGAAGTGTCCTAAAAAAATCAGTCTACTAAACTAATTTTACAAATGACTAAACAAACTCACGGAAATTAAAAGGCATGCCCAAGCTAATCACTCCCAAAATATAGAAAAGGATATAAAATTCAAAGGTATTCAAACTGTTGCTCAACATAGTTGATTAAATGGCTACTAACAAATTAAAATGTGGTTGCTGCAACACATGTGTCTTTGAATTTCATGTCAGGGTCCCAGGTTCAGCTTACTCTTTTAAGTGCTAATAGTCTATTCAAGGCTGAAGACCTTGGTATTAATAAATGATAATTATGGAACTGTAATATTACTTATTATTTTCCCCTCCCATATGTATTTTTTTTACTAATAACATCAGTGTGGTGATGTGTATAAGATAGTATGTGTGTATGTATTTAAGATACTGTAGTTATGAGGATGTCAGTAGAAACCCAAAAATGCCTGCATGGTTATGCAATATTGTTTTCTGATCGTATTTAAAGTAGTGAGGGTAGGAGAGAACCTTTCCACTTCCCTCACCAGTAGAGTTGAGTCAGTTCATGTTAAGGTGAGTTGCACTGTATTTCCTTTATAAAGGGAAAGAAACTCTAGGTGACTTATTTCTCAAGGCAAATATATTATTTTTTATGAATAAAGTCCCCTGAAATTATGAGTGGGAATATTCAGCCTTTCTTTCTAGTGTTTTCTTTAAGATTGTCAGCCCTGGGAGTAAGAATGCCTGGGATGGAAAGCTGGCTATACCCTTGTGAGCTGTATCATTTTGGGAAAATTCACTTATGTAAACCTCCATTTCCTGTCTATTAAGTGGGGTCACTTATAGTATTTACTTTGTAAGGTGTTGGGAGGATTAAGTTAGATAATGCACATTTAAAGCCCTGGGTCAGATAGGATGCTTTCGGGTACAATTCAAACTGGTTTAAGCCATAAAGGAATTTGATCCTCTTATAACTGGAAAGCAGGTGAGACTGGACTCAGCAGCTCAGTGACCTCATCAAGGATGATTTCTTTTTTTCTTCTACCTCTGTTTTTGTTTCTGTGATGCTGGTTTGATCTTGGGACTGACGCTCTTGGCTGCAGGATGGCTTGCCCTCTGCTCCTGAAGCTACAGGCCTTTTTATTCACAGCCAGCTGGGCAGGGGGTAGGAGTGGAGAGGTGACTTTCTTTCATTATTTCTAACAAAATGTGAGATCCACCTGTTTTGGACCAGCTTCTGCAAATATCCATCCTCAACCAATAACCACAGCCCGGGAATGGGGTGCACTGGTTGACTTAGTCAATCATCAGCCAATGACCTAATGGGGTCACTTCCCCAGAACTTCATGGGATCCTAAGTGCAAACAGGCTACTGGGAAGAGGAGATGAGGGCCTGGCAACTGGGGAAGCAACTAGATGTGCCTGGTACAAAGCAAGCACATTGTTTTAAAACCATATTATGATTAAGAAGTACTATTAATTGAATGTGTACAGTATGCCAAGCACTGTACATGGGGTGTTGCATTTAATTCTCACAACTTTAAAAGACAGATATCGTCTTCCCCTTTAATAGATGAGAAAACTGAGGCTCAGAAAGAATAAGTTCTTCAAATTGGGAAAAGCTAGTAAGTGGCAGCACTGGGATTCAAATCCAGGATTTTCTCAAAGCCTATACCATTTGTCCTAATAATTTCTGTGTTCTTTCTGAGAGGAGGTGAACCAGGGGTGAACCAGGGGGGTTTGATGGAAACCAGGAGGACTTCTGAGGTTAATGAGTTGGCATGTGACATGAGGTTTTCCACTACACAGATCATGACAACTGGCCTGATGGAATGGGGGACCTTTCTGTTGTCAAAAGGATGAAAGAGGCTGTAAAGCATGAAGCCAAGCTCTGAACTCAGGAAAGGAGATGTCCAGTGTCCCCAAATGCCTTCACATCTTTGGAATGCATGTGTGTACTTTCTGGAAACTTATCATTCATATGGAAAAATCACTTTCTGCTTTTTTAACGATACAAATTTTTCTATGCAAAAATCTCTTCCTGAAATAAACGCATTTTTAAGTCTCAACCAATGCCTTTTAGCCTGCGACTAAAGCAAATTTTTAAGAATAGAAATGAACATCCTTTAGTTATACTTTCTTTTCCTTGATTATACTTTGGATTATATTTCTAAGGAAGATATTTGAAAAGTGAAATAATTTCAAATTACTAACAGAGATATCATGATCTCCCAAAAGATTTTTAATATTTAATTGTAAAGGGGGGGGGCAATAAATCTAGATGGTAGCATCATTATGATTCTGGCAATGAGAGTTATACAGTGACTCTTTTTACCTGGCAAGTACTTCTGCATCAGTAAAGCTTTATGGTAACTAGCAATGTGTGCCTTGTTTTGTTCATGAAGTCAAATTTGTGTAATCTCTCTTAATTGAAAAGAAAAACGAAGCTATGTGTAATATTTTTTGGCAATGCTTGATTTGTGTCTTGATTTCTTATCCCAAATATTCCCTTTCCCCTCAAGTTTTTCCTTTTGTTCCCAAACTTGGTGTGTGCATTCATTTGCCAGGGCTGTCAGAACAAATACCACATACTTGGTGGTTTAAGCAACAAAAGTTTGTTTGTTTATTGTTTGAAAGGTGAGAGAGACAGAGAAAGGCAGAGAGAAGGGAGAAGGGCCCAGAGCAGTCTCCATAGTTGTACATCATTAGTTTTTTGACATAGTTTCATTCTAAACAGGTAAATGTAAGGCCACATGGGGTGGAACTAAACTGGGGGCCTCCCTCATGGGAGGCGAGAACCTTCACCACCACCCCAGGGGTTACCAGTTGTGCTGCAGTTCAGCATGTGTGTTTGCATGGCCCGAGGCTGGGACTCAATTGCCAAACCTCACGGTAGCAAGGCAAGCTCGCAACCTGTTGAGCTATCCCTGCATCCCAGCAACAGAAGTTTATGTTGTCATCGTTCTGGAGATCCAGGTGCCAGTAAGGCTGATTCTATTTTGAGCCTCTCTCCTTGGCTTTTCCTTTGGTCTTCCCTCTGTAGCTGTGTCCTAATCTCTTCTTATAAAGAGACCAGTCATGTTGGATTCATGACCTTGTTTAACCTTAATTACCTCTTTAAAAGTCCTATTTTCCAATACAGTCACACTCTGAGGTACTGGGGGTTAAGACTTTAACATATGAATTTGGGAGGGGACACAGTTCAGTCCATAACACTATGCCTCAGAATCCTCAAGCCTCTGGAGCAAGGCCAGGACTAGGGTGAGGTAGGTCAGGGGCTTGCAGTGCAACATTTACAGACATGCTCACTCTCAGGGTTGTGCAAGTGTAGGGTCTGCCCAAGAGTGAGGACCTCCTTAAATGCTGCGTTCTGTTCCTCATTAACCTCACAGTAGTCCCAGCCCTGCTTGGGAACTTGATAAAAAGGCAGATTCTGGGGCTGTGACCCCAGAATTTACAACTCAGAAGCTCTTGATTATGTCAGAAAAGTGGCAGTGAGGGTTGTTTCTTAAAATCTATCCTGGAAGTTGCAACACACTGAAAAACAATAATTCAACAAAGGATTTTCTGTGCAACATACAAACACATCTGAGAGAGCAACACAATGAAACATCTGAAGGTGAGCAGGTCAGGGTGGTCAGGGGAGGAGAAAAGGGGGAAACGGGTCGCTGGACACAGCCCTGAGCTCGGTCCCCAGAGGAGGAAGATGACAGGTAAGCCTTCTGCATCCTGCAATTGTTCTTCCTGAATGATCAGCATATAATACAGTTGAACCCAGCATTAGGGGCAGAGATCTTGGGGCAAAGACTGAATACAGATGAGTGAAAGCCCTCACTGCCTTCACTGCCTGGCAGAAAACAAATACATGGATCCCGGCTGCCTCTGCTACACCCTTGTAGTATTGGTCTCCGGCCACGGAAACGGTAGCAGTGTCGGGGTAAAGAGATGAACGCCCACAGCCCTGAGAAATGGACAGACCGTTCCAGAGCGGAAGACAGAATGTAGCTAATTTCGGTGACAGGGCAGGGGCCGTAAGGACGAAACAGCTGTGGGCTGGCAGATGCCATTACTCAGAGCCATAAACACACCTGTCACCTCTTCCAGCCCACCCCACCCCCATCTTTCCCAGCTGACCCTAAGGGGGCACACAGGGCAACTGAGACACACAGCATCTGGCTGCAGGGGCATGGGGTTCCAGAGGTTCACAACCCCATCGCCCACCACATCCTCTTCCAGGGGTGGTGCCCTGAGATCAAGGTGACCTAGTCACGGAGGAGAAGCCCACTTCTCAGGAAATCTCGCACTGAGCGAGAAGACAAAACAACACAAGAGAAAATGCTGCAGCTCAACAGAAAACAAAGTGCTCCAGCGCCACCTTCTGGAAAGTAAAAGAAAGACCGTTATATCTACCTGCTGCAGAATCCACTCCTGTAGAAGCCCATGAAGAGAAATTTATTAATTGCTAGGAATAACCAAGGTAAGAAGGCTACTCAGAAAGAAAAAATTTAAAGATCTACAGAAAGTGAACTTAAAGACGTGGATATATGGGACCTAAATGACAGAATTCAAGATTTCAGTTGTGAAAAAACTCAATAAGATGAAAGAAAGCTAGGCAGTTTAATGAACTGAATAGACAATTCTCCCAAGAAGGCATGCAAATGGCTCAACTTCACTAGCTTTTAGGGAAATGCAAATCAAACTCACTATGATATTACCTCACAACTGTTAAAATGGCTATTACCAACAAGACAAATAATAACAAGTATTGGAGAGGTAGTGGAGAAAAAGGAACTGCTGGTGGGAATGTAAATTGGCACAGCCACTATGGAAAAAAGTATGGAGGTACCTCAAAAAATTAAGAATAGAGTTACCATATGACCCAACAATTCTTCTGGGTATTTACACAAAAAATCTGAAAACTCTTATCTGTCATGATACATATATCCCGATGTTTATTGCAACATTATTCATGGTGGCCAAGACATGGAAACAATGAGTGTCCTTTGATAGATGATTGGATAAAGATGTGGTACATGCACACAATAGAATATTATTCAGCCATAAGAAAAGATGAAATAATGCCACTTGCAACAACATAGATGGATCTTGAGATTATCATGCTAAACAAAGTAAGTCAGAAAAAAAATCACAAATCATATGACTTCAACTCATATGTGGGATGTGAAATTGAAAGCAACAAAGGAATAAGACAAACACAGATAAACCACAAAGACTCATAGACAGACAACAGTTTAGTGGTTAGCAGAGAGTTAGGGTGGAGGGGCATGGAGGAGGGGTGTCAAATATATGGTGACAGAAGGAGAACTACTCTGGGTGGTGAGCATACAATACAGTGTATAGATGATGTATTCTAGAATTGTACACTTCAAATCTATATAATTTGAATAACCAATGTCACCTCAATAAATCTAATAAATTAAAAAAAAAAGACAATTCAGAAGCTCTCAAGGAGGGTCTAGGAATCTGGAGTTTCAAGAAGCATCTCTAAGAATTCCAATGCTGATGTTTAGTATCACCCTTTGAGAAACTCAGCCTGTGCCAACAGCCTCATAGGAGAATTCCTTTATATCCAGTGAAATAATTTCTCTTACTCTTTGCTTTTGGGGGTAGATGTTGGTGAACTCATCGATGAACTATCTGTATTTTTAGAGGGTTCACTGAGATTCTGAAGTCTCTTTTGCTGAAAGCTCCTGTGGTCTGAGTTGCTGTGCATTGGACCTGTCAGGACCACTGCTGACTCTTCTCTGTGGACTCCTTTCTGTCCATTCCAGATGGCAGGAGCTCCCTGGACACACAAAACCATGTCTGAGCCTTCAGCAGCTGCCATTACGGAATGTCGTGGACATGTGTTGTTTTGGTCTAGCCAGCATCCGTTGCTTTGTTTCATGGTTCCAGCCAATTTTCCTTTGGAAATTCTCCCACCCTTGTCCAACTGGCTTACTTTTCCTGTCCCCCCATTCCTCCTCTCTTGAGCACTGCAAGAGTAGACATGAGATTCAAGCTTCCTCAGCAGGTGTATCGCCTCCCTCAGAAAGAGCAGTTGGTTCCATTGCAGGCCAAGGAAAGCCGGGCCCTGGTCTGTTGACCAGCTGACTGGGAATGAACTGTGTCTTTCTGTTGATAATCCCAGCAGAAAAGATGGTGAAATCCAGGGCTACTAGGGGTCTGAAGAATATCACCAACACAGAGCCCGGAGTGGAAAAGAGTACTTTCATCCGTTTGGGCTGCTACAATAGAAATATCATAGATTGGTGGCTTATAAACAACAAAAATTTATTTTTCATCATTCTGGAGTCTGGGCTGTCCAAGATCAAGTCACTGGCAGATTCAGTATCTAGTGAGAAGCTGCTTCCTGGCTCATAGAGAGTTGTCTTCTTGCTGTGTCCCCACATGATGGAAGGGAGGAGGGAGCTCTCTGGGGTCTGTTTTATAGGGGCACTAATCCCATTCATGAGGGCTCCATGCTCATTACATAATCACTTCCCAACAGCTTTACCTTCAAATTCCATCGCATTGGGGATCAAGTTTCAGCATATGAATTTGGGCATACACAAACATTCCATCTATAGCAGAGACCAACTCTTATTTTACCCTTTGAGTAGCTGGACCCAATTATGTCTAAGGCTAGCATACTTCCAAATTTTTTAGTTACTTGAGCCAGCACATTTCTTTTTATACTTCAATCAGTTTGAGTGATGTTTTATCATTCACACCTGGTTGCTGATTAATGCCCACAGGATAAAGGTCACAAAAATCTAGACAAAAAGATGTGATATGAAGTTGACACAACAGGATTAGAGTCCCTTTATAGTGGGACTATGAGAATTCAGTTTTCTTGAAGAACCTCTTACTATGCTCCATACCTCTTCTAGCTTACCTTGTGTTTTTATTCTCTTTAAGGGCATCCTTTTGAAACGTGAGACTTGTTTCTACATAATAAGCTGTTTAGGCGTGCTGGGGTAGCTCAGCAATTGAACGCTTGCCTTGCAATTGAGATGTCAAAGGTTTAATTCCCACCCCTGGCCCGTGCAACCCCATATGCTGAGCTGCAGCACACCTGGCAACCACTAGGATAGCTCGCTGGGACAGCGTGGTGGCAAAGGTTCTTGCCTCCTGTGCAGGAAGCCCTGGCTTGGTTCCCGCCCCCCGCAGCCCCACATCCACCTGTGTGAAACGAAACCATATCACAACTAATGCTGTACAGCTATGGAGACTGCTCTGGGTACACGCACTCTACCTCAATCAAATAAATTTTAAAAAGTTTAGCAAAGATTCTACCAAATTTTGAGGAAAGCAAAGATGTTTGTCACTTGAAACTGAAGTATGGGCAGAGATTGATGATTGCAGTTTTCTCAGAGTATCCATTTGGAGGGAGGGAAGGCAGTGAAACTGACCAGTGGACTGCACCAAATAAAAATAGATGTTGTGATACAGCCTATATTCCTGTTTGTTGAGTCCCTACTATGGGTCTGCATTATTCTAGGTGCTGGGATATTGCCAAGAACGAAACAAAGTCTCCATCTTATGAGTGGCACCTACATGCTAGTTCACCATTTTATCTCCAGTTCCGGGATCAGTAAACGCTTGCTGAATGAATAACTGAATGACGATGCCAACTTGTGCCATGTGCTGCAAGCATAGCTTTTCTGTGGGATGCACTCGTCATGGTGTGGGAGCTTAAGTAATTTGATTTCTGATTTTTTCCCACCTTGCATATATGCCTGCTTCTCTAGCTCTCCCAAGTCATCAGCAAATTCATTAAGAAGGAGGATTTCAAACTACACTATTTTCAAAGCAGACTATAGAGCTGTCCCTGCCATGGAACAATCAGAAAATATAGGCAAGCAGAACTGCACTGAAAACAAGCAGCTGACGGCCTGTGAGTCAGGAGACGGCCTACTCCTCTGATATCAGTGCCCAGGGGCACTTGGTAAATGTCAGATGTTGCTGCCTGTGGTGGGTGTGTTGGCGTGAACTCAGGCTGTAGGAGCAAGCTAGCATCACTCTAAAAAAAGCTCACTGCTCTTCTGCAGATGATGTCTGAAACAGGAAATGGGGTTGTCAAATGTGGTCTTAACTGTGCAGAAGCTGAACCTGTAAGGTTTGGTGGCACTGTTACTCCTGTCAAAGGTCCAACTTACCAAAACACAGGGAAATCATGAAGGCATTCAACTTCTGGGAAGATGAGCACTATGAAAACACATAATTATCCTTAGAAAACAAACTAACAAACAAAATAGAATATTGACAGTTAAAAAGAACAAGGTGGGGATTATGTGTACTAATAAGAATAGATCTTCAAGATATATTGAAACAGAAACCAATGCCAACAAAATGACAGTGTGATACTATATGTATATCACAGGAGCACATATATGTACCTATGCCCAGAAAAAAAATTGTATCATACTGATACAATTAATGGTAACCCTGGGGATGGTAGGATGGGCCAGGACTGTGGATTGTGGTCAGAGGGAACTTTAACTAGAATATTTAATTTTTTAAAAGATTTATTTGATTATTTTTTGAGAGAAGGAGAGAGAAAGAAAGAGAGAGAGAGAGAGAGAGAGAGAGAGAGAGAGAAAGGAGGACCTAGAGCAGTCTCCATCATTGTACATCATTAGTTGTGACATGGTTTCATTCCACACAGGTGGATGTGGAGTCGCACGAGGTGGGAACTGAACCAGGGGCTTCCTGTACGGGAGGTGAGAACCTTTGGTGCTGAGCCATCCCAATGGTTACCAGCTGTGCTGCAGTTCAGCAAAAGGGTTTGCATGGGCCAGGGGTGGGAATCGAACCCTGGACCTCGTGATTGCGAGGCAAGCACTCAACAACCACTGAGCTATCCTGGCATCCCTATGGTATTTCATTTTTTTAGAGGAATGTTTAATTTATAAATTATCAAACAAAATTAATTCTAAATAAAATTATTCATAATTGTTAGAGTAAGCAAACACTACACGTGATCCTTAGTATGGCAGGACATTAACCTCCTACTTGAATTTGTTAAATACATGTGGTTCTAGGGTTTTCTAGAAATATCCCATCTGAAACAAACCACATAAAAGATTACCACACACTGCTGAGGTAAAATGTGATAAGAAATATTGTCATATGCAAGCCAAGTAGTATTGGAACTGGCATTTGCCAACAGGCCTATATTATTTAGATTTCATCAGTAGTGCTAAATTCTATTTCTATAGTGCTTTATGATTTCCAAACAATAGCATTTGAACTGTGTCTAATAATAGGTAGGGCCAGACCCATTATCTCAATTTTGCAGATTAGAAAGTTGAGACTCAGAAAAATTAAGTGACCTAAGATCACTGTTAGAAAAGGGGCAGGGCACCTGTGTTTTTCAGGAGCAGAATGCATTCTCTAATTTCTCTGTGCTCAACAAATCCAGCTCCAATAGTTAGTTAATAGTGGCTGTCAGACCCTCAATTTCAGCTTCTTGTTGGCCAAATTCACATTTTGGCAGCTGCCTCTGTCTACTTACTACTCGAACCTAGATGGATAGACTCAAGCCCAAAATCCCATTCCAGATTAATACATTCTGTGCGTGGATTTTCCAGCCAGTCGGAAGTTTGCTGTCTATAACAACACTCAGCCTCCATCCCAGCACAGTTGCAAGTGATAAACACAGGGTGCTGGGCTTGATACCATAGCCCTATGCAGCCTGGTGACAGCTGGTACTGTCATGTCCTGTTAACTTTACACGATGGGTCTGTATCTCCTCAACTGCTGGTAAATTCGGGTCCTCAGGGACCTTCTCTTATTTTTCCGTATCCCTCAACATCCAGGCTTTCAATGAATATGCACTTGATAAGTTCCTGAATCCTCTTCGTGTAGCCTGGACAGAACAAACTTATGTGTAGTGGCACACTTTACAAATTAATACATCACCCATGGTAATGAACGATTCTGAAAATAAACTCTTGCTCTTCTTCCTCACACCTCCAAAACTGTTCCTCCCATAATGTTCTCAGTCAATGGGCAATTTAACCTTCACAATTTGGAAACGCAAAAGTTTGGAGTCACTCCTTTTTTTTATTTTTTATTTTTATACCCTTCTCCCAACGCTTTAGAAAATCTTGTTGGCTATACCTTCCTATTCCATCCAGAGTCTCACCATTTCTTGCCACTTTTACTGCTACTTCCCTGGTCCAAACCACTGTCATTTGTCACCTGGATCATTACAATGGTCTCCATTTGCATCCTCCTAAAACAGCCCTTCATACCCAGATTCTTCTCAAGATAGCAGCCAAAGGATTCTATTGCCATCTAGGTAGGCCATATTAGTCCTACTTGAAAACGTCCAAAGTTGTGCTTAGCTCACATGGAGCAAAATCCAGAGTCCTTACAAAATCTTATAAGGTCTCACATTCCATCATCTATTACTCCTTCCTTCTGGCCCACATGCCTCTCGGGCCCCCCAGAATCCATGCTGTTTCTCAGGCATAGGTTTTTCTCTCTCCTTTGAGGTTTTACACGTAGTTTTCACTCTCCTTGATATGCTTTTCCTCCTAATATCAGGGCTAGCTCGCTCATTCTTCAAGGTTTTGCTTAAATCTCACCATATCAGGAAGTCTTCCCTGACACCCCAGTAAAAACTCCAGCCCCCCTCACCCCTGCCCTGGTACTTTGTATCTCTTCCCTAACTGAATTTTCCCCCCACAGTACGCATCACCTTCTCACACACTAATGTGCTTCTTTTGTCTAACTCCCCTACTAGAATGTTTGTGTCAGGAGAGTAGAAGCAAACATTGTTTTGTTTTTGTTCTTGCTGTATGCTCAGTGCCTAGAGCATGCCTGGTGCATAACAGATGCTCAATAAATGTTTGTTGAATAATCCAGATTGGCAAAGATGAAAATTTGATGGTACTTTGCATTGGTGGGGGTGTAGGGAAATAGATACTTTCATATACTGCTGGTCACAGTATAAACTAGAATTACCTCTTCAAAGCGCAATTTGGCAAGATCCACCAAAATTTAAAAAGGCATCTTACTAGCAATTCGATTGCCAAACATTTACTCAATAGATATCCATATCCAAACACTTAGTTCAAGGCTGTTCATGGCAGCATTATTTTAATAACAAAAGGCTGAGATTAATTTAAATGTGCATGGATAGGGGCCTGGCTAAATAACATAAGGGCATCCGCATGATTGCATAATATGCAAGTGCTAAAACGATAGAGGAAGATATACATGTGTGGCTACTGAACAATTTCTATGATGTATAAGTGATACAAGTAACTAAGTGATACAAGCCGGGGCCGAAATGTATGGACTACGACATTGCTTGGTACAAGAAGGAGGGGGGTTTGGGTACATATACTTCCAAGTTGAACAAGCACAAATACTTACATATATACATACATAAATATATAAATACGCCAATACATTAATAGCTCTGGAAAATCTCCAGAAACGAGTGGTTGCCTTCCTTGAGGGTTATTCAAGGAGCGGGAAACCTGAAAACAATTTTTAAAAAAGCATTGTGACTGTAGTACTTAAGAACAAACAAACAAACAAAAAACCACCACCCACCTTTGTGGGTTATCTTCTGATTACTTTTACTCTGTGTTGGGCTGACACGTGAAAAATGCCCTGAACTCTGTTTTCACGACTTGCAGTTGGGAAGGAGGCCCTTTTATTTCCTCGGGGAGTGAAGCCAATAAAACGTGTGACTAGATCCAGTCCACCCTCGTGCTCGGTGACGCGAGGGCTTCCCCCTCCTTCCTGCAGCCCAGGTCGCGCGTCGGAGCCCTCGGGGTTTCACGGCTGGCAGGAGCGCCCGCTTCCTCTTTAGAGGGCAGCAGCGATGCGTCTCCGAGACGCATGCGCCCCAATTTGCGCCCGGGGAATTAAAAGAAAAAAACCCCACAAACCAGCTCCAACAAAACACGCGCCCCAAACAAAACCCAAGTGCAGGAAAGCGCGCGCGGCCCTGCAGCCCTCGGGCCGTGGGGACGCCTCCGGCCTCGCCCGCGTCACCGGCCGCGGCGTGATGCGCACGGACCGGCCCGCAGCGCCCGGGCCGCGACTGTCCCTGCACCTGGACGCTGGCCCCGGGGCCGCGCCCCAGCCGCGCTCGCTCGCCGCCGCCGCGGCTTCCTCCGAGTCTCCCGGCGCAGGCGGGGCAGCGCGCTCTCCATGGGGCTGAGCGACTGGCTGCGGGACTGGCTGCGGACCTTGTGCTGCTGCTGCTTCCCGTGCAAGTGCCTGGAGGAGCCCGCCGTGCCCGAGAAGGAGCCGCTGGTCAGGTGGGTGCGCACGCTGGCCGGGAGCTGGGGTGCAATCCCGCGTCGCGGAGTGGGCATTGCTAGCTTGGAGTTGGCGAGATGGGCTTGCTTTACGATCACATTGAGACACAGACTAAGCCCTTGGTCCCTTACAGGCCCTTTGGGTAAGATTTTTGCCCGAAAGCACAAATCCTCAGAGGAGGCACCGGAGACCTCAAAGGAGTGCCAAGAATTCGGGTGCAGTTGTAGGGCAGGAAAGTATGGAGAGGCGTTCTCAAAGGGCGCCGATAAAATACAACTGCGACAAACTGTATGTTTGGGAGGTGTATTTCCGTGCCATAAGCAATCGTGAGTTTTTGTTTCACCCAGAAAAAAAGTTGGCTACTTACTCAATTTTATTACCAAAAGGAGGCAATTTCAAGGAGCTATTTTTCACATCAAAAAATGCATATTTTCTCAAGGGGTCCCTAGGCTGACCATTCATTACAGGTTAAGCTGTGAAGTGTAAGGAAATTGGACGCACATTAACAATGCACAAAGTGGCTTTGTGTAGGGACCCTAAAACTCAGTTTTGTTTAGGGCTGTGATTTTAAGCAATTATGTTTTGAATTTGCTGAAATTAAAGTCCCACTAGGTTATACCTTGCGGGTAGATATGAAAGAAACAGAATATTGGAAATGAAGTTAGGGAACAGTGTGTGTGTGTGTATGGAATTCCAGGATTGGGTAAACAACTGTATAGGGAAGCCAGTGTTATTTAAGAAGTATGCAACTAATATGATGAAGCTTACACAACGTTTTTAAAAGCACGATTTACCCCCCCCCCCCTTTTTTTTTCTTACTCCATTACTCAAGTCCAAACACTCCCCTTAACTTTTAGGATCTAACCTAATCCCTTCCTGCCTGTCCACTCTTATTTTTCAGTATATTAAACACTGTACGCTCTTTGATGGAACAAGACAGGCATCTTTGCTGCTCCCCAAACAATCCAACCTTCTTATTCCTTCAAACTTTGCTGAAGTAGTGACCTGTATCCTTCCTGCCCCTTTCTCACTGCTGGTTCTCAAAGTCCCCTCGAGCAGTCTTCTGCGATTACTTTGCCTTTACTCGTATTTTTTTTCTCTCTCTCCTATGACTTAGACTTAACCATCTGCCCCTCATGGTTTAGTGAGCACCCATGTGTGAAAACATTTATGAGTCGTGGTGTTTTATGTATCTAGTCATACACACAACACACAGTGTTTTTGTTCGCACTTCCGATGGTGCTCCGCTTAGATCATTAGATTATTGTGAGCAGAGAGAAATGCAGTAATCTACCTCTAGTCTTAAACGTAGTGGGTAAAATCTAGAATTTCATGCTTGGGTTGCACCCTCAAGTTGTGAGTTTATAGTAACACGAAATGCAGCTCTCAGCTTGGTCTCATCCTCAGAGCCTTGGGTCTTTCTAATTTTCTGTCTAGGATTGATATTTGAGTTGATGATTCTGGTTGTTTTAAACTCTCCATCCTCTCCTATGAATTTTACAAGAGATTTTAAGGAGACAGAGTCATTTGGGGCAGAATAGCACAGGGCTCATGAGTCAGATTGCCTGGGGTTAACTCCTGACCGGGTGACCTGGCACAAATTAGGAAATTTATTTGTGCCTCAATTTCCTCATCTGTAAAATGGAGATAATAGCATGTGCCTCAAAGGGTTGCAGTGAGAAATGAAATGAGCTAATCTGTGTAAAATGCTTGTCTGACACACAGTAAGCGCTCAATAAAGTTTAGTTGTTTAATTATTTTTATTCTTAGCCTGTGAATATGAGTGGACTGGTCTTTTGTGGTGTAGTGTCATTCTGACATCATTTCATATAATAATTATTAATGGATATGTGGAGCAGTGATAATATGGTGTGTGTGGGTGGGTGCCTGTATGTTCTTTCCTACTCGAGTCATTGGAAGGTCTAGTTGGAAATTATTAATTTTTTTTTGTTTATTTAAAATGTTTAATTAAAATTTTTTTTAATTGTTTTGAGAGAAGGTGAGAGAGAGAGAAAGAGAGAGAGAGAGAGAGAGAGAGAAAGAGAAAGAGAGAGAGAAAAGAGGGAAGGGCCCAGAGCAGTCTTCGTAGTTGTACATCATTAGCTGTGACATGGTTTCATTCCACACAGGTGGATGTGAGGCCACACAGGGTGGGAACTGAACCAGGGGCCTCCAGTATGGGAGGGAAGAACCTTTGCCATCAAGCTGTCCGGCAGTTACCAGTTGTGCTGCAGTTCAGTATATGGTGTTGCACGGGCCAGGGTCAGAAATCAAACCCCAGACCTCGTGATTACGAGGCAAGGGCTCAACCCTTGAGATATCCTGACATCCCTTAAATTAAAAAAAAAAAAGTGAAGTATGGTGGTTTTAGTAACAAAATTGTGCAATCATTGCCACTATCTAATTCAGAACATTTTCATCTCTCCAGAAAGAAACCATACCCGTAACAGTCACTTGCTGCCCTCCCCTCTCTGTCTCTCACCGCTTCCCAAGACAACCAGTAATCTATTTTCTGTCTTTATAGAGTTGTCTGTTCTGGACATTTGTATAAATGGAATCATATAGTAGGAGGCCTGTTGCATCTGGCTTCTTTCACTTAGCATCATGTTTTGAAGTTTCCTCATGTAGCGTGTATCAGCACTTCATTGCTTTTTATATTTGAGTAATATTCCATTGTCTGGATATGTTACATTTGATGTGTCTATTCATCAACTGATGGACATTTGTGTGGTTTCCACTTTGGGGCTCTTCTAAGTAATGTGGCTATGAACATTTATCTACAAGTGTTTATCATCGCATATGTTTTTGATTCTTTGATTATCGACCCAGAAGTGAAATCGCTGGATCATATATTAATTCCACATTTAACTTTTTGAGGAACTGTCAGAATGTTTTCCAAAGAGGCTTGTTTGAAATCTTGATGAGGTGAAATCATGTGGGCAGATGGTCTTAATTTTTATTTTATTGAGAACTTCATTCTGCATATCATCATATTATTTTTTTTTCAATTAAGAAAAAAGGTTTGTACCGACATCCCCTCTTTCTTTGATCCAGCTAAATCCTTTGCTCTATTGTAAAACAGTGGTTTCCAAGTTTTATTTCATATCCCCTGGTGACAGTGCCTGCAAGAGGTGTGTTTGGGGGGATGAATTTGTCATTTGTGTGCATGGTCAATTCCAGCCCTTTTCCAAAGTGCACTAGGAACTCTTGTTAATTCAGGAAAAACAACTTCTAGTCTCACTTGTTTGCAAATCTAACAACGCCATGTACACTTTTGACCTTGTTTCTTTTGCTTTTTCTGGAACCTGGTACCTGAGGGGAACGCTTGTCCCTTGTCTGATTTGTGTTTTTATTTCTTTCTGTCCCACAAGTTCTTCCTCCACCCCGCTTTGCCAGAAATATGCTGAGGCCCCCTCTGGCTAAAAATTCACCCTGATATTGTGCCATGCCTTTAATTACCAGCCATTGCTTTCCTTTGTGTCAGGCATAAGTATCTTTAAAAAGTGGTTAGCTGTATCCCACCTCTTTCTTTACCCACCGCTCACTGTGGAGTCTGGTTTCTGCCCATGTATGATTACAGGAGCATTGCTTAGAGAAAGAAGCCTGATGTTCGTTCCTCATTGCACATGGAATTCCTCTGTACTGACCATGCATGCCCTCTTCTGCCTTGCCGCCTTCCCAGGTGTCTCTGATTTGGCATTCTCTTGGGCCTCCAGGGGTGGCGAACCTTTTGGCAATTGAGTGCCAAAGTTTATGAAATAAGAGTATACTCACTCGACTTGTGTGCCAACCCATCGAGTGAGATAGAAGTATCGATTATTTTTGTGTCTATAAGAGGCATAGGATGTTTTTATAACAAAAACCAATAATTCCGCGTGCCGAAATAATTGCTCTGCGTGCCACTTTGGGCACACGTGCCACAGGTTCGCCACCCCCGCTCTAGGCTCTGGTTGGGATCTGTGTAGTCATGCTAGCTTCCCTCCTGGGGTCGTTGCTGATAGTTAGCCACACATCTTTTTGTTTTCTTTACTGTTTAAGATTCTACTCAGTTGTTAAGGCCCAACTCAGTGTCTGCCTTTGTGATGGAGCCTTCTGAAAATCTCCTCAAGCAGTTATGCTGTCTTTCTTTCTACCCCTCAGGTCACTCAACTGCATTATGCTGGCTATTTACCCCCTGCCAGACTGGAGGTTCTCATCTAGATCGCAGGGACTACATCTTACTCACCTTACTACCTATCTGCTGTTGTGCCCAGCACAGTGCTCAACGTTCAGAAAATGACCAAGGCTTTTCCAATAGTAAATTCTGGTAGTTGCATACTAGAAACTGGTGGAGCTCGGTAGGCTCAGCTCCTGCGCATGTTGGCCCCTTCCCTTCTGCGTCCTTCATTAGTCTAATTCTCCTACCTCCATGTGGAAGCAACCTGGGCCTATAAACTGAGCCTAATGGCAGTTAGGACACCTGAGTCCTAGTCCCAGTGACTAGCCAGCTGTGGGAGTCTGGGGAAGTCTCTTAACTCCCTGAAACCGTAGTTTCTTCTTCTGTAAAGTGGGGGAGATCAGATTTCAGTGTGCCATCGGGGCTGTTCGATTCTTGATGCAGATTGCCCGCTTTCTGTGGCTCTTGTCAGCTAAAACTGTTGGAAGACAGGGGCAGCAAGACTGTCTGTGGTACTGGGAAGGAACCTGAAGGCCCAGGAGATGTGAATCACGACCATGTGGCCAACTCATTAGCTGTCCACCGCCACTTCAGCCAGTCGTGGAGGAGTCATTTCTAACACCAGGAAGCTCAAGAACAAGTCTGGGCCAGACCTTACTTAACACTAGGCTTCAACCCCAAGGAAAGCCAAAGGTTTTGCTCTATCTCACAGTTTCTCACCTTCACCTCAATTGTAGGACTGAGTTACATAAGATTTATCTTATCAATCACCTATGAAAGGTTAAGCGTTCTGCATGCCATTCTTTCCTGCACTGACTGTATTTCTAAAGTAGAGTCAACAGTGATCCAAACAACAGAACACCAATATGCAGTGAGGACAGGATCATAAGGCATGTGGATTATTTTGGAATGGCAAGATCATTAATCATTTGTAGAATAGTGAATAACTTTTTGGTTTAAGATTTCATGTTACTAATTAAATGAAACATTTTGGGGTATGTATTATTCGTTTTCTAGGAGGGCCCCAACAAATCGCCACAAATTTGGTAGCTTTAAAACAACAGAAATGTATTATTTCATGGTTCTGGAAGCCAGAAGTCTGAAATCAAGGTGTTGGCAGGGCCCTTCTACCTCTGGAGACTCTAAGGAGAGTCATCCCTTGCTGACTCCAGCTTCTGGTGGCCCCTGGTGGCCCTTGGTTTGTGCAAATACAGCTCCTGTCTTTGCCTCTGTCTTCTTCCACATGCCTGTCCTCCTCTGGTCTCAAATGTTCCACTGTTTTCTCTTATAAGGATACCCACCAGTCATTGGACTTAAGGTCCACCTTAAATTCAGGATGATCTCATCTTAAGATCCTTAAGTACATCTGCAAAGCTCCTATCGCCAAATGAAGTCACACTCATGGGAACCAGGCATTAGGACCTGGACATATCTTTTTAGGGGACACTGTTCAAACCACTGGGTACTGTTGGGAAATTGAGCTCAAAGCATTGGCTTTTATTTCACTTTTAGAGCATGACTTCTTCCATGAGTAATAAAAAGCATGGTATTACCATATAAAAATCCACCTGCGCATGAGTTGTGGTCCTGGAAAATATGATTCGGAGGCACAGCTGCAGTCAGTCACCTTTAAGCAGAGATGCCTCAGTCCCCTGGCACCCTTGTCTGTCGTCACATGACATCCAGTACAGACATTCAAGCCTGGAAGCGTCTACAGTGGAATGTGAGAGGAGTGCAGGGTAAGTGTCACACACTACAGCATCTTTCACAAAGGTTCCTTTGAACATTCTCAGGGAAATAACTGTCCCACTGTCTAATTTTTTATTGGCTGTTGATAACCTATAAGCACCACTACTCTCCAGTTGTTCAAAAACAAAAGAAGAGAGAGAGAATTGACAACCATGGTTGGGTTGGTATTTGTGGCTCCCGCTGAACTCATGTCCCATTTAGAAAAAATGAAAGTGCAGCTCGCTGCCTTGTTCATGGAATTTAAACACGCTCTCTGAGGCTGCAGCAAATCCCACTGGTTTTCAGCGTGAAAATAAAAACTGTTCTTGGAGTTATTTCTAAATAGAACTTGTCTCTAATCCTATTGAAACAAATGTATATGATGATCTGTATTTAATAATATTTTTTTGTGTGGTAAATTTTGAAGGATGGAACTTTGGGGGTAGTTAGGACGGTAATTCGTGAGTTATCTCAGGGTAAACACTGCAGCCACAAGCTCTGCCGGCGAGTATTCTCAGGGCCCATGGGAAATGGGTTAAGCCACCTCAGTGAACTGTACAAGCTTCCAAATTAGTTCTGTTCCCACCCTTCTCAGTGCCCACCTGCAGCTTCCATTCATGATAGTAGAGTTGCCATACATACCTGTGGGCAGTGAACAGAGAACAGACATCAATGCTTTATTGTCTGGAATTCCTATTGGGGAAAAGTTAAATAAAACCCTGGCCTTGCTCTTTTATTTATTTGTTTGTTTGTTTATCTATTTATTTTATTGTTTTTGAGAGATGGTGAGAGACAGAGAGAGAGGGGTGAGGGGAGAGCCCAGAGCAATCTCCATAGTTGTACATCATTAGTTGTGACATAGTTTCATTCCACACAGGTGGATGTGTTGCTGCGCAGGGTGGGAATTGAACCAGGGACCTCCTGCATGGGAGGTGGCCACAGAGCCATCTTGGTGGTTACCAGTTGTACCACAATCCAGCATGTGGGTTTGCATGGACTGGGGCCGGGGACTCAACCCTGGACCTTGTGATTGCAAGGCAAGTGCTCAACCACTGAGCTATCCCAGCATCCCTTTGACTTCCTTTTGATGGTTGTTTCATGCCCATAGAGAGGGGCTGTTCTGAGAAGGAATAAAGAGAGGCTTATGAGTGTGGGCACTGGAATTGAATTTCCACGACCATAAAGAACTGGTTCCGTTTGAGTTGTACTGCTTCCAGCACACAGAAGAGGGTGAGAGACTGAAGTTGTGACATACGCCTTCCTTGCTCCATGTCTCCCGAGCCTTTCTGTGTTGTATGTAGTGTTTATGGTGTGCTAGGTACAGTCATAAGTGCATTATGTTTGTTACTTAAATCCTCACCAGAACCATACAAGGCAAGGTCGATTCTCATTATTCATAGTAGTTATGTTCAATTAGTCCCCACAGATACTGAATTAAAGAATATCGAACCATTGCTCCAAGGGGAAAAGGCAGAGTTAGATTCCTGCCAGTTGATTTGTCAGCTGATCAATACATACCTTGTTTTATGTGTGTTTCCATTTAAAAGACACCTTATTTAATGTATATTGTTGATTCATGAACATTGAACTTGTTGCCAAGAGTACTCTTAACTCATGCCTTGAATGAAGCTTATTTAACACATACATATTTTGCATGTCAGCACTGTGCATGGGGCCATTCTAAACGGCGAAATCAACCAAACGCAAAACATGGGGCACGAAAAGCTGATACAAGAGGGCAGCGTCGCCTTGTTGGACCTCAGTGGGGAACCTGGGCCTCAAGGCCTGCAAAGTACCACGGGTATTGATTTCAGGATAACAGATATATTTTAGCAGGTGGACGAATTTGCAGATACAGAATAATGAGGGTAGACTGTAATTATGTCTCTGTCCCCTCTTGACAGATGAAGACAACTGGGCCCAAGAGCTTCAGTAGCTCACTCAGAGGCACAGACGGCTGAGTCGGGTTCGAGTCCTCTTAGATTCCAGAGCCATAGAAAGAGCAGTGGCCTCCTAGTATGCTGGGCAGTGTGCAATGAGCTGCTTATGTCGTGTGTGCTACAATTGTGTTTGAAGTATGAGACTTGCCCTGAGTTGTGACAGCCTGGGCTTGAGAAGCGCTAGCCCCCCTAGTGTAACCAGAGGCCAGTGGGAAAGAAGGGTGGTGATGTTAAGGCACTTCAAAGAGAATCACCACCAACCCTAGAAGGACACAATAATCTTTTACATGTATAGTTTTTCATTTCACAGTGTGGACTCACATGACTTCTGAGCAGATCAAATCGTCTTCTGCCCTTGGAAGGGCTTTAAAAAAATGTTGGCTAATATGTGAATGTCAGTGAGAGCGCTCAGACCAGGGCCTAGAAGGGCTGCTCTTTTCCCATGACCTGCTGCCTGCTTCCCTGAGTGGACACAACTCACCCCTGGCCTCCTGCAGATCCTGCTGTTTATAAAGCCTGCAGCCCCGGGCCAGACCGGGATTCCCGGGAGGTGACGGCAGAAGCACAGGGGTTCCTGTTACAGGAAGGAGCTCCTGGCTTCTTGAAGAATCCATCTCAAGGCTTGCGCTTGAACCTTCTTGAAGGACAGTGGGGAACAAGGGGAAGGTCGTGGGTGTTGTTCCCAGAACAGGGCCTCAGGTCCAATGAGCACGAGCTAAGTGCTTTACCAAGACGCCAGCCACTCAAAATTCACGTGAGGGTGACTTTGAAAGGTTTCTTCCCAGGCAACCCATAGCATCCCTTTCCCCTTTTTGTGACTTGAAATAGTCAGTCTAAGTAAAACTGGAAGTTCCCATAGAAAATGAAATTTCTTACCCGTCATATGATCTAGAATAGGTGTCCAGGAATGTGTTTATTCTCTAGACACCTTAAAGTGAACTTATCACTACACTTTTGTTTAAAAAGTAAATTCAGAGAAAGCCGGGACGGCTCAGAGGGTTAAGCGCTCGCTTTGAAGCCCCGAGGACCGAGGATCGAATCCCGGCTCCGGCCCAGGCGGACCCACATGCTGAACTGGGGTGTGCTTCCCAAATGCGGTGAGGCCCCCTGTTCAGTTAAAAAAAAAAAAAGTAAATTCTGCCTAAATGTTGGGTAAAATAGTTTCTTCTGTTAGCATTTGAGGTCCCCATTGGTCTGGTAAATAAATATTTGTTTTGTGCCATTTATATGAGAGCTGTCCCGAAAGCCTCCAGCCATGCAATATGAAAAATAGAGGCATTTATGGCTGGATTTTTTTTCTGGACAGCCCTCGTATACTGTGCACTCTATTCTTTTGTCCTTCTGTTGTTTTTTTTTTTTTTAGGAAATACTTTTGGTGAGACAGTCTATATCTAATGAGCTCCTGTACTGCCTGACATGTGATAAGAGTTTACTGAATTACTTCTCACTTAATTTTTTTCTGTTAACTTAAAAAAAATGTGTGATGGTCGTACATGTGATACCAGAGACTAAAAATATACAAAAATATAAACAACCATCATACAGTGGGTACTCCTGTAGCCAACCCCCAGCATAAGAGGTAGCTCTTCCCAGCCCTTTACTCCCCAATCCTGGTTGTAGCTAGACCTACATGGTGATAGTCATTTCCTTGCTTTTCTTTCTAGCTTTAACACCCATGTATGCACCTTAAATTTGTGCTTTAGTTTTGCCAGTTTTTAAACTATTTAAATGAGATCAGACTCTGTGTGTTCTCAACTTTGTGACACCCGTCCATGTTGCTGTGTGTAGCTTTCATTTGTGGTTTTCATTGCTTCATAGTACGTTGCGTTTTGTTCACCCCTGCAACTGTTGGTAGACTTTTGGGTAGTTTCCAGTTTGAGGGTATTTCATATGATTTAGATTTTAAAGTCAGCACAGAAAGTGAAATTGTTCCTTCTTCAGCGATACTAGCCTCCTCTTGAGTCCTCTCAAGCAAATGCCTGTCTCAGAGCCTTAGCACTTCCTGCCCTCCCTGCTGAGAACATTCCTCCTCTACTTACCTGTCTGGGCAACTCCGTCACTTTATCAAAAAGTTCTTCCCTGACCACCCCTTTAAAACAGCGCCCACACTCCCTCATCTGTGCCGCGTGCACCCTGTGCTCCTTCAGGGCCCTGCTCGATACCTGACATCAAATACGTCCTTGTCTGCTTCCTCCCACAGGACTAAGAGCCAGCCCCACCTTCATCAGTTTAAACAGCTCAAATGTTAAGAGTGTGTCTATGAGTCTGGAGGTAGGGATTGTAGCCTCATTTCTGTGAACTGGGGAAGCAGCAGTTCATTCATTCAGCAGATATTTATTGAGTATCTGCTGAATACCAGGTCCTGTTCTAAGCACGAGATACATCACTGAGCAAAACACATATAGATCCTGTCTTTGTGGGGCTTTTATCCTAGCTGGGGAAGGGGCCACAAAACATTCACTATAATAAGTAAATTAGAAGGTACATAAGTTTGTAGGAAAAAGAGAAGGCAGAGCAGGGGCAGGGGAATAATCTTATAATCTGAAGTTCATTGGTCAGGATAGGCCTTATTGAGGAGCTGGTGTGTGTGTGTGTGTGTGTGTGTGTGTGTGTGTGTGTGTGTGTTGACATATTGAATGTCGGATTATGATCATTTCAGGTGTACAGCATAGTGGTTAGACATTTATATAAGTTATGCAGTGATCCTTCAGATTCATCTAGTATCCACCTGGCACTATACATAGTTGTTGCAACATTATTGACTATCTTCTCTGTGCTGTACTTTCTACATCCCCGTGACTATTTTGTAACTACCAATCTGTACTTCTTAATCCCTTCCCCTTTTTCTGCCCAGAGGAACTGGTATCTAAACGAAGATTGAAGTGGGGGAGGCAGTGAGGCACGTGGACACCTGGGGAAACATTACAGGCAGAAGAGTCAGCTAGTGCGAAGGCCTGAGGCGTGTGTGTGACTGGTGGGGACACAGAACAGCTGGGCGGCCAGAGTGGCTGGGCTGTCACATGGGGTGTCACCTGGGGCCATGGTAGGACTTTGGGTTCTACTCAGCGTCAAATGGGAGCCCCTGCAGGGTTTTGAGTGAGTGGTGATGTGATCTGATATCCATATTAAAAGGGTCACTTTGGCTGTTGTGTTAGGAATAGAATTGGTGGAGGCTGTGGCAGAAAGAGTTAGACCAGTGAGAAACACTATTGTAGGAGTTCTTATGTAAGACACAGACACCCTGGCTCTGGTGGTAGTGGTAGTAGAGGTGTGTGTGTGTGCATGTGTGTGTGTGTGTGTGTGTGTGCATATATATAGAGGGAGAGACAGGGAGAGACACAGAGAAGGAGGGAGGGCCCAGAGCAGTCTCCATGATTGTACAGCATTAGTTGTGACATGATTTCATTCCACACAGGTGGATGTGGGGCCGCGCAGGGCAGGAACCGAGCCAGGGGCTTCCCTCATGGGAGGCGAGAACCTTTGCTGTTGGGCTCAATAGTTACCAGTTGGTTAGCAGTTCAGTATATGGTTTTGCACGGCTGGGGCTGGGATTTGATCCCCGGACCTTGTGGTTGCAAGGCAAGCGCTCAACCTATTGAGCTGTCCTGTCATCCCTTGGATATATGGGATTTGCTATAGGGGGTGAGAGAGCCAAGGATGACTTGAAGGGTTTGAAACTGAGCAATGTGAAGGCTGGGGGTTGGGTCCTCTGTGTGGGGAGACTGCCGGTGGGAGGCGTGGTAGGAAGATGAGGTGCTTGGCTCTGACTGTGTTGAGCTTGAGCTGTGTACTAGCCATACATGTGGAGATGAGAAGAAGGCAGGTAGATACAGGAGCCTGGGTTTGGGAGAGAGGTCCAAGCTGAGGGTATAGGTATAGGATTAGGAATCTTCCATGTGTAGATGGAATTTAAAGCCATGGGACCGGATAAAGTGCCCAGGAGTGAATGTAAGCAGAGACGAGACCTAGGACCGAGTCTCGTCTTCCTGAGCCCCAGCGGAAGAAAGAAGGTTTCTCGTGCCTGCTCTATAGGGTTCTTGTTAGGACTGTCCTCCAGCCTTTAAAACTCACAAAGCAGTGAGTGAAACATGATCCCGTGGGGCTCTGGTTCAGCCATCTGAGGGGAAGGCGTGAGAGGGAGGGGCACATGGGAGACCTGGGCTGGAAAACAGGTACTGGTGTCCTCCTTCCTGCCCACTGAGGTGGGCGCTTCCTCTGCTGCTGCAGGAGGTCCTGAGCCTCGATGATTAAATGTTGAGGACAACTCCAGAATCCGTGGAGCAGTGTTTAACTTAACATGGCGCTAAATGATGTTTAATCATTGGATTACCGGGGTAAGAGAAGGGAGCCAGAGTATATTGGAAGCAGTGAAGGAGGAAGGAAGGGAGGAGAGGATGGAGAGAGAGGGAGAGAGAAAGAGAGAGGAAGGGGGCAGGGAGAGAGGGAGGGAAGAAGGAATGAAGGAAGGAAGAAGGAAGGAAGGAAGGAAGGGAGGAAGGAAACGATGAGGGTAAGGATCGTAGAATCATCTTCTCCTTCACCAGGTTTCCACAGAGGGAGGAAAAGAAAGGTCTGGAAGCCAGAGGGCCAGCAGGTAGACCAGTTCCTGGAGGGGAATCAGATAAAGCAGCCTCAGGTAGTGATGCCAAACAGCATTTTGAGATTTTTTTTTTGGCTTCGGTTGCTGTTTACTGGCGATGGTATCTCTTCACTGTTTGTGTGCTCCAGTCTTAAACCAGTGATCACTGACACCGGCTTGCCTGTGTGGGGAGCAGTCAAGTCCCCGGAACGGATGAGGTCAGCTGCCAGGCTGGTGTGCAGGGCATTTCGGGAGGCCATCTCAAGTCGTTCACATGTGGACCTTGTGGCTCGTGAGGACGCTCGGAAACTCTTGTGAGCAGCTTCCCCGCTGAGGGGCACCTCGTGTTGCTGCTGCCGCAGCCCCCAGGGCAGGCTTCCAGTGTTGTGTCCCTGGTTAGCTGAATCTAGATTGTACTGAAAGACAGAGTCCCCAGCAGTTTGGTCTTGGGCCTCCAGGTGGGGTTGAGGGTGGAATCTGAGACTGGTCTCATCCTACTCTTTTGGGAGTAAAAGCAGCTTGTGCCTCTCATGTAACTGTAGAGCCACCTCTCAAATGCCTGAGGTTAATAAAATATGTATCATCAGCAGATGGTGGCCAGGGACAAAACAGCCTCCCTCACTGTCTTCAGTGCTATTAGAAGTCATCCTGGGGGAGGGAGAGAAAGTGATGTCCTGATTCAACACCGCCTTCTTCCCCTCCTTCCTTCCTTCTTGGGCTTCCCCACGCAGACCTCAGGGCCTTTGCACTGGATTCGCTTCCCTTGGGCCCCAGAGCCCTTCACAGTGTCAGGTGCACAGAGGGCCCCAAGCTGCACCTCCAGTCGTTTGCTTTTGGCTTTCCTTTGTTCTGGTCTCTCCACCCTAAGGGTTTACAGTTTCAAAGCAAAGTGAATTGCTGCCATGATGAGGAGCAGGACCATGCGTGCTGGGGCGCAGGACCCAGGATCTGGTGCCCTTGGCCACTCTGCCATATTCTTTTGAATACGCTCTCACCCCCATTCATTTTCATCTTGACCGGGATTTTGATAAAATTAATGGAATGATTTACTTAGCAATAGAACCCAGCTTCTCTAGGCTCCAACAGATCCTGACTTGTACCTCTAATGAATAAGGAAGACTTGGTAGGGATGAGGTCCGGGTTGAGGGGGGCAGCAGGGCTGAGTGGAGGGGCTGCGCGGCAGAGATGAGGGGCCAGCCCTGCTCAGGAGGCGGCCGAGATTCAGGGCAGACAGCACTGGGGAGGGTCCTTGCCCATCTGGAGGCAGGAGGCCGCGGTTCTCTTCCCTATTTACAATGTCCCCAGGGTGTCAGTGACAAGGCAGCCTCTGAGGCTCCTGGGACGCCTGGGGAACCCATCTCCTAATTAGGGCTGGGCTGGATGTGGGGAGGTCAGGGAGGCTGCAGCTGTCAGGAAACATGAGATCTTCCAAACAGGCCGGTGGTGAGCTTCTGTGCAACTTCATTCGAGTTTGTTGCTTAACACGTTCAGCACCCAGGCTATTTGGTCTTGCTTACCGCTTGGCCCGTTCTATCACATTTCACCGAAATGCCGGTGACTGGAGGTCTGTTTAGGTTGCCATAAGGCTGAATGTTTATATATAGAATATATTTACCGTGTGAATATTTAGTATTTACCACAATTTGTACAATGTGTTATTTTAGAAATGCTTTATAGTCAGTCGGTTGTCTGTGATTCTTGTTCCAGTGCAGAAAAAGATTTTTCTTTACCCGTGAACGTGAAAATGTCAGTAGAAGAAGAGCGTGGAAGTGATTCTAGTGAAATTATTTTTCCTAAAAAACAGTGTAGAGTCGTTATTTTTTCATCATCAGATGAAGAGGATGAGAATATTGAAGAATGGCATGATCCGAGAGGTGATCAACCAAAGGTTATACCTGTCCGTCTGGCTTTAGGATTGAAGACTTGAATGCAAAGTCATATGTAACAGTAGAGACCTGTTATGAACTGTTTGTGCCTAATACATTGTTTGAGGATATCGCCGCACAAACAAACTTATATGCGTTGCAACAACTAGAGTTTGGAAAATCACAGCGTTTGTGCAGATGGACAATGACAAACAAAAATGAAATGAAATGATTTTTTGGGCTAATTCTATGGATGGAATTAGTTAGACTACCATCCTTATGTTTATATTGGTCCTATGATCCTGTATATATACAAAGTTTCCCGCAGAAAATTATGTCCAGAAATAAATTTGAAATATTACTATGAATGCTGCATTTTTCAGACAACAGGGAGAGAAATGTCTCCAATCGTTTATGCAAAATACAACAGCTGATAAACACCTTGGAAATAAATTTCAGAAAATATTATGATCCATCAGAAGCTTTATGTATCGATAAATTGTTAATACCATTTTGTGGCTGCATTATTTTTAGGCAATATTTAAAACAAAAACTCCACAAATATGGCATTAAATTATTTAAATTGTGCTGCAGACCTGGATACACGTATGCTTTTGGTGTATATACAGGGAAAACTTTGGAAAAAGAAAATACTACACCAACGAAGATTGTAATGTCTCTTTGTAGAGATGTATTCAATAAAGGACACACGTTGTACACAGACAACTGGTACACAAGTTTAGAATTGGCATACAAATTACTGGATAAAAATACTCATTTGGTAGGAACATTACGTTCAAATCAATGGGGAAATTCCTCAACAAGTAACCTCAAAAAAATTAAAACGGGGAGAAATTATAGCGAAGGAAAACAAAAAAGGAATAACCATTTTAAAATGGAAAGACGTGGGGCATCTTACTTCTATCAACAAAACATACATCAGAAATGGTGAATGTTGAAAATAGATCAGGTCACCACTTGAAACCAAAAATTGTAGTGGATTATAATACAGGAAAAGCAGCAGTTGACATATCTGATCAAATGAATGCCTACAATAATCTGTTGTGAAAATCCATGAAATGGTATAAAAAGCTAGCCTTTGAGCTGTTACTAAATACTGCTGTTCTCAATGCTCATATTTTGTATAAAAATATTACCAAGAAAAATATGTGTATTACTGAATTTCAGAAGAAATTAGCTGTATATCTTACAAATTGTCGGGATGAAGAAATTCCGTGTAGCAGCACTGCAAATACACCTCAAAAACCTCGTCACAAACTCCCCCCAAAAACTGGAAAAGTGTCTGAAGTGCGAAGATATTGCAAACAATACTACGAAGACAATGTGGCACTATTTGGAAGAGAAATTGCCAGAAAGTTGACTGAACAAGTTGTAACATTTTGTGAAACCTGCAAAGGACAACCATTTTTATGTTTATTGTGTTTCAATAAAACTCATTAAATTTTTTTTTTTACTATTTTCTTTATTTTTGTATTCGTGATAGCATCTTGAAGTTATTTAAAATGTATTAACAAAATGTAATTTTTTAAATTTTATATCGTCAGTTAACATACAGTACCACAGCCTGCACGAAAAGTATACTGTCGGTCACTGGTGACTGACGCGGTCCAAATGGAAAGTTCAGTGTCAGTCACCGGCGACTGACATGACGCTTAACGTGTTAAGGAAGAGTGGTTAGTGGTTTGCGTTAGCTGAAGTAGTGCTTGTTCATGTGTGTGTGTGTGTGTGTGTGTGTGAGAGAGAGAGAGAGAGAGAGAGAGAGAGAGAGAGAGAGAGAGAGAGAGAGAAAGGGGAAGACAAAGAGAGAGAGGAAGAGACGGAGAGAGATTGATTGTGAGAGGGTAGGGGGACTGGTCAGGGAGTCAGCTGTCATAATCCTCTCAAAACACACAAAAGAATGATGGATTATTAAACAAAAAGCGGCTAGATTATGTATGGTCACATGTTATCACTGATGATTCAGGTGAAGACAGGTTCGATTCTAAACCTGCTGTAAGGAAATATGTAGAAAGTGGTAACACTGAGCTATGTCTGGGATATTCTTGAGCAGATTGGGGTGCCGACTCATTTTGCTCTGCTCAGCAAGGACTTTTAAAGTAACTACTGAGTGCCTGACACTGCCTGGCGATGGCGTGTGTCAAGGAAATATTGGCTGCAACTCCTACCCTGGAGGAACTTGACTTGTTGAAGAGACAAGCATTGTCCAAATGAAACAGATCTGGGGAAAAATGAAAGACTGGCTTCAGGAAGGTACATAGTGGAGTTTTGCTGCCTGAGATGCAGGTACGGTGGTGTCTGGGCCGTGGTCCCAGGTCCTGGGGAAGGCTGTGTACCTGGGGTCTGGCTGCCTGGAGGAGAGGCCCTGGTGCAAGTGTTTGTACAGGTTTGCACTTCACACATGTAGTCGTTATCTGTTCCACTCTAGTTGTGGGTGCATCTTGGTCACAGCATTTGGCTGTTGTCTTATGACACGTGGCTGTTGGGAGACTCACCATTGGGGTGCTGGGAGGACCTCAGCTGGCTGCCTACCCTGAGAAAGTCAAGCAACCTGCTAGTCTTGTCCCTGTCTGCAAAGTGGGATAGTGTCGCCCACCCTTCCAGCCTCAGAGGGTTGTGTAACAGGAGGGATGGAATGTGGAAGCCCTGGTATAAAGCCCTGCTGTATGCAGTCGTGGTTTATCATTGGCTACAAAATCTATCTGGGCAGAAAGAAGTGGGAGTTGTTGCCCTTCAAGTTATCGATGTCTCTCCAGAGTTCTCTCCTCATTTTCCCAGCATTCTCTCTTCCTTGGCTCTCACCTGCGCTCTCCAGCGATCCCCCACCCCTGCCCGTTCTGTCCAGCCATTCCCCGGAGGTCTTTTCTCACCCCTCCTCTGACCCCATGGTTTCCGTGGTGACACAAATGTATGTGCACTTCTCCCACGTTGGGATCTGTGGCCCAGATCCTGACCTCTCTCTGAATGTCCTGTGGGCTCAACAGGTCAGCCTCTGCTTCTTCCGTGAGGTCCCAGTGAAAGGCATCCCCTCCCAGGTCCTCGCACCTGTGTCCTGCCTGTCACCAGTCACTGGGCTGCCGCTGCCCCGTCTCAGATGCTGGTGGAGTCCACCCTCTTGTTTCCACTCCCACCGCTATTTCCTTAGCCCACACCCTGGTTCACTCTCACCCAAACCAGTATTTCAAAATGTTTAGCGTTACATTGGTATTGTTTAGCAACACAACTCCACCTTCCCTATGCCCCAAAGACATCTTGCGTGTAACCCTAACCGGTGAGACTTCGATAGAGCAGCTGTTCTGGTTGTGGGTGGTTTGTGGGCTTCTTTCTCTCTCTACCAGGGGTGTCCTGCCCATCTTCTGCTCCACTTCTCCACCACAGTGGCCCTCAGGCCAAAGGGCATGGCCTGAAAACCACACCTCCCTGTCGTGACAGCCTCCTGAGCCATCTTCTCGTTCCTTCTTCTCATCACGCAGTTATTTCTTTAAACTCCAGAGCTGACAAAGCTCAACATCCCCTTGGTCACCCGTCACAGTGTGTAGAAGAGAGCTGGAAGCCCAGCCCCGTGCTCACTGCAAACCACCCTCTCTTCTTCAGGTCCCTGCGTTTCCCTCCCTCGGGGCACGATGGTGCAGTCATGCAGGGATACCTGGAATTCACCAACCCCGAGGGCACCTAAGCCTCCATACAAGTACCCTGCGCCTGTGCTGTTCCTTCCGCCAGGAACACCTTTCCTCCTGCTTCTCTGCTTGGTGAAAAGCTACATATTCCTCAGGTCTGGGTTAGATGCTGTCGCCTCCCCGAAACCTTTCTTGAACTTTCTTCTCATCACACAGTTTGTCACTCCTCTGTTCCTACAACATTCTCTTGATACTTAAAAAAAAAGGTTGTTTTTTTTTTACTTATCTCATTTGCATGATAGTCACACTAAGGGCAGGGAAAATATCCTGTTTATTTTCAAGTCCCCAAACCACCCAGCCAGCACCCAGTCAACAACAGGCATCAATGGTTGTTAAATACTGAGCGAGTGAACGAATGAAGTTAATGCTCAAGAAGCCCGAATGGGCAGGGCACCCAGGTATCTTTTGCCTGGCCTGTCAGTGGCTCCTCATTTCTAAGAAGAGCCAGCTGGGGCTCTGTTTTAGCCTTGGCGAGTCCGGCAGCTTTGGGAAAACAGGGTGCTTCTGAGAACCGAGTGGCCGAGCTGTGTCTGGTTCCCCGTTACGGTGCCCCTTTCCCGGCAGCTCTGATCCCTCTGTCGTGTCCTAAACGCTGCTCTTCTGACCTGCGGCTGGAGAGATATGAGGAGCCCCGTTCAGCCTCCTGTCTCTCAGCCCTGTGCCTGATTCAGGTGGACAATGTCCAGTGTCCTTGGAACCCTCCTGCTGGCCTGGGTTCCAAGATCCCATGGCCCTTTGCTCCAGGTTTTGCGCGCGGGTCCTCTGCTTGCCTCTCCCAAGTCTGAGTTCTTGACTGATAGCCTAATCTGCACCCCATCATCCAAGCCCTGGAGCCCCTCCCTTGCTGGCAGGGTTTCTGCTGTTGAACTCTGATGAGGAGATGGGAACTTTGCTTCCGGTTGCAAGATTTCCTTAGTCCCCCCTTCTGAGTGTCTCATGTTTGTTTACATCTTCACACATACCTTCAGCTCACCTGCCATTTCCTCCTGCCCCTCCTTCCCAGGTGCCATCTGTTTAAATGGGTGTCTTCTGCCTGTCCTCATTTGCCATTCCTCATGCCACACCTGCAGGTGTGCTTGCCAGCCCGTGGCCATGGGGCATCCTAGCTGTCGAAGAGAATGGCATCACTCACCATCCAGGTGACAGGCTTCTTCTGTCTTCTTCATCTTTTGAGTCACATGCTTTTCTTCAGCTCCACACCATCATTCTAATCCTGATACCTATGGTGTCTCACTAGAGTTACCTCAGTTGCATCTTAATGAATCCTGCAAATCTCTCTTGACTCCTCAAGCATTTGCCACACCTTAGCCAGAGAGACCTTTAGAGGTGTAATACTGTTTATGTCACATCCCAGTCCTGCTTAAAACCCTTCCATATCTTACCTTGCTGTTAAAAATGAAGACCACGTTCTAAATAATGTTAGAAAACATGACCTACAAAAGCCATGTGGATCTGACCCCAGCTCCCTCCGTAGCTTCTCTTTCACTCTCTGGCCAATGTCCCCTTTCCTTTAATGCATATACACCCTGCTTCTTCCACCCGGGGCCTTTGAACAGGTTGTTTGCTTTGCCTGCAACTCTGTTCATCTTTCAGTGTAAAGGTCAAGCACCCCTTCTTCACAATGTCTACCTGATGCCTGCCCCTACTAGCTGTCATAGCGCCCTGAACTTCCGCTTTATAGCACTTATCACCGTTTTTAGTTTATACAATCATGTGGTCATTCATTAATGTGTTTCTCTCCCTAGACTCTAGTGAGGTTCAAGGACAGGGATTGTGTCTGCATTGCTTATAATTTTATTGAGCCCTGTGGTTAACGTGGAGTTGGTGTTTCATACATATTATTAGATAAAGGGAATAGCCCACCATGACCCTACCTGTCTGGTCCCACAGTAGTTAACTAGGCTGTGTGTACAAGCATGTCCTGGGTATGATGCTCTGCCTCTCATCTCCATAGGCCCAAGCACACATACTGCTTTATCAAGGGTAAATCATGACACCAGCATACAAAATGGGGCCCCTGAAGTGCTTATTCAACATCCCACATGATTTGTTGAAAGTATTTAGATATCTATTGTTATGATCTTTCCTGTTGTAAGGAATTCAGTAGCTCTCCCATACCATTGTACTCTAGATTTACTGTTTCCTTGAATTTAGAGCCAGTAAAAAGTTTATCGCTTCATATTAATTGTTATTGTCTTTTAATCACGCAAGAGTTTTTTTCTTTTTCTTTGTACTTTCTTTTTCTGTCTTAGCTGCTGAAATACCCAGTGCTAAATTTCATGTTTAAGGTGGTAAAATGACCTCTGTCTAGGTATCTGATCACATCTGTTCGCTGATGTTTTTAAAGTGACTTTTTAATTGTTCTGTTGTGTGATGCTGAATTATTAAAGACAATTCAGAGCTTTTTGTTAGAAATACATATATTTATATATATTATATATTTATGTTTCATATATATGATGTACATATTATAATATAAAACCCTTTAACCCCCACCCCTCTTCATTTTGAACCCTAGTAACAACCATCCGTATTCTTCATTTGGAGCCACTCTGGAGAGGGATGATGAAAAGAATTTGTGGAGTATGCCTCACGATGTGTCGCACACGGAGGCAGACGACGACAGACTCCTGTACAATTTGATAGTGGTTCGTAACCAGCAGGCCAAAGATTCAGAGGTAAGCCCCTTTTCGAGACCTGGCTGTGTGCAGGTGATAATGTCCAGTGAAAAACGGCTGTGACTGAGAAGCCCAGCCACGTAAAGAGGGAAGGAGGAGATGTCTGAAATGAAGGGCACACATTTTAATAGCATATAGTTGCTAATTGTAGCTGGTCTTGGTAGACCTACAGATAAACAGATAAGACTGAATTCTAATTATTATCTTTAATGATCATCCGTAGTACAGAAACAGCAAGGCAGTGGTGTTGAAGATCCTGAAGGTAGTTTATCATAAATAGCTTAATGAGTCCATCTCTAATCTTTCCAGTTTAGCATGCCACGGTTAGAAGATTCAGGCTGAAGGTGGAGGGTACTTGGCATTATCACTAATTTTGAATTAGTGGGGCCTGAATTGGCTTTATTTTTTTTTTCTGTTTATAGCTTCTTCAGTTGTGTGTATTGATCAGATAGCAGCATATCTGCCATATGTGAGATGATTTTTGTGATAAGGCTTGGAGCCACTGTCCATGAACTCTTCATCCAAAGTTACTGGTATGGGAATGCTAGAATATGAAAAGGAGAGGTCTTCATAAGTTAAAGAGAGATCAGCACAGGGGATCGTGTTGCATTTTCTCTATTTCAGAAGTAGTATTTTAATACTACAGAGCATACTATGTAAGATAGCTTTAGGGGTATCATTTTCCAAATAGTGTGACCTAGGTTTTCTAACTTCTGTGTTCATCAGTTAGTCCTGAGTAGATACCTGTATTGAGTATAGTCAGTGTGTCTTTGTATCTTACAGTAACTGAGAACAGGGATATTGAAACCCCAGGCCCTGGCTCTCCAGAAAAGCACCACAGCAGGATGTGACAACTTTTGGAAGTGCTGTTTGTGTCCTGGCCCCTTTAGTCTGGTGTGGCCCTGGCAGGGGGGGTTAGAAGTGGGCAGGGGGGTGGGGGAGGGGCTGATAGTTGCCTCTGGTTCTTGAAGCCCCAGGTGGGAGTGTGGGGGGTGGGGAAGGCTGGTCGGGAGAGTCCCCCAGTGGCTGTTATGAGTGTCCTTTCTTGGGTGTGGCGTGCTGACAGCTTCTGCTAAGCAGCCAGCACAGGGCTTAATGCAGGGGTCCAGGGTCCCAGTAGGGAGGCCTGCTCTGCACTCGCTCCCCCTGGCTTCTCGGCTCCCAGCCCAGGTCCCTCCTGGTGACACTTGAAGCACTGGTAACACAGAAAGCTTGCCCCAGCCAGGACCAGCCACCCTGGCTGCCCTTCCTGAGCACACGGAGAGGAATGCATGACCTTGTTTTCCCTTTAATTAGTGGGAGGAGCCCATCCTTACCCTACTGCATTGGCTGGCTGGCCAATTAGGATTTCTTCTGGTGAGAACAGAACTGGTTCTCCTTTTCCTCTTCCCTCACGCTGCTTAAAGCAGTAATAGCAGTAGGGTGGTAATACACAGTGGGTCTGTCTCTGTCTCTGTCTCTCCAGTCTCGCGCTCTCTCCCAGGGCCCCGTGCAAATGTGAAAGGGGCTGGAGGGGGATGGAGCTGAGCCTGGCTGCTCTCTGTGGAGGAGCTCCTGCTTCTGCCATGTTTGCTTCACTTTTGAAAAGATGGTAGAGGAGGCAACATGAGCTACAAAGCACCGCAGCTTCCAAAGTAGCCTGAGGTGGCATCTCTGTGCTATTCTTGGCCCTGTGTTAGGGTCATCCAGGAGACCTGGCTTCCCCTTGCTTTCGCAATGGAGTCAAGTTTACCTCTGGAGGAACTCTATAGCCAAGGTGGACAATCCAATAAATAATAGATAGATGTGATGATGATAATACATGAAATGAGGTGACATATCTCTGTTCATAGTGCTTCCTTTTTTTTTTAAGTATAAGTAAATATATGAGGGCTGTCTGGAAAACATCAGCCATTGTCAATATAACGAGAACAGTTATGTGGCTGGATACTTTCGGTCAGCCCTTGTATATATCACACACAATATACATATAAAATATGTACATATTCTATATGTAATTGTATTATATGGATATGTATTCCAATATATATAAAATATACATATGGTTTAAAAAGTTTCTTATATTCGCCAAATTTGAAGTGAACATAAAGGCATACCTTAGTAGATCTATTCATACGTACTGTTCTGCACCTAGCTTTTTTCCCCATACTTACTAATGTATCTTGGGCAGTTTTTCATTTCAGAATGCTTAGATTTACCATGTTACTTTTGGGGGCCCTCTGTATTCTCTTGGATGGATTTATCATCCTTTGGTTAACTAGTCCCTACTGATGGTTGATTCAAGCTGTTTGCTATTAGAAGCAGTGCTTCAGTGGCTATCCATGTAAACTCATATGATGTTCCATAGCTTTTTTTCAGGCTGGGCCAAAGAGCATGTGCATTTAAAATGCAATTGTCATGATGCTTCCTTGGAAGAGCCAAGGAAAAGTGCTTCAGGCGCAGGACCAAGTAGCCGTGGTAGCTCGTGTTGTGTTGAAGGGGGGCAGTTGCTCAGCTCCCGATGGCTGTTTGCCATGCTGAGAATGTGGATTTGGAAGTGCCAGAACTGTTGATTTTTAAGAGAAGCTGAAAATCCAAATTAATCTAGCAAGTGTCCAGATTTTTAAAATGGTAACTCACATTAAAAAAATGTCTCAGCTAAGCAAAATATGTTTATGGGCTACTTATCTATGAGGAACATTTACAACAGGATTACTATTATACTACTTTTTTTTTTTAAGATTTTTAATTTTTATTGTTTTTGAGAGAAGGAGAAAGAGAGAGAGAGAGAGAGAGAGAGAGAGAGAGAGAGAGAGAGAGAGAGA